>BQNB010019358.1:0-66952 GCA_026074375.1 Tanacetum coccineum | reverse complement strand
GCGAACGCGTACGAGAAAATAAAATAAATAGTGAATTTAAATAGCGTCGTAAATGACCTGAAAATACGAAATATTACATGGCAGGGCAAAAGTGTACGAAAAAAATAGAATAAAAAGATAGAAAAAGAAAGAAGAAAATCAAAAAAAAATATAGAAAAAAAATAAAAGAAAAAAATGTACGGGCTGCCATCTTGCTTATGTTTATGTTATGTCAAGAAAGAATCAGAAAAGAAAAGAACGAGTTTGATGTAGAGTTTGTATATCTTAGTCCTAGTGTGGTCGAGTCTTGGCTTAGCAACGCCTTCGCATGTATTCCTGTATATTAATTAACTCACCACCAAAATTCACCCAAAGTAACCCAAATATATCCCATATGTTTCCGTTTAACTTACACCCAAACACAACAACCTTTTAAAGATCTTTTTTGATAGTAATTCATAGGTGCTTACGCCATAGCGGTGGAGGTTTGATCCTTTATCAAGCTTATAGTAATTTATATGCTATGACAAGTAATGAGTGTAAATTTTCCGTTTCCCATATTGTTATATATCATTATGTACCCGAAAAAAAGAGAGAATCCAAACACTTATTGTGAGGTGCTAGTGTATAATTTTCGTGCTTTTAATTACATGGTCTAATTGGTTGTGTCATAAATTATCTTTGAAAAGTAAGTTAGATGCCCCCGATATTGCTATTGTCTATGTAGAAAATCCCATTTGCTTAAGGACAAGCAAATCCCAAGTGTAGGGGTATTTGATGAGGTGTCATTTTATACACTTTTTCAGGGTCATTTAAGCCCCTAAATCATGTAAATATGCCCAAAATACGTGCTTAATCATTTGTTGTTATGTTTTTAGCATTTGGGAAGCTTTTGGAGGATACACATGACTTGGACTCAATTTGGGAGAAACCAGACAAGATTGCAGCTTTACACGAAGTGGTTTCAAGAATATGCGTACAATGCTTGGAGAAAGCGTCGCAATTCCTGGCGACGTCGTCAAAACATACAAGCGACGGTGTCAAGAAACTTGTGACGGCGTCAGAACGTAACCCCCTCAATAGAAACCCTTAGAAGATTTAGCGAAGCGACGGCGTCAGGATTCTTGTGACACCGTCGCGATCTATTTCCTATATATACAAACTCGTTTTTAGGGTTTTAGGTGTGCAACTTTTGGGAGATGATTAATATTATTAGGGTTCGAGTGTAACAGCTTTTAGGGTCGATTTTAGGGCCTAAAAACCCTCTTGTGTCACCCTTTAACTCATGTTTTAATCAAGTGAAGTCCACTATCTTTTATTCATTCAATATGTCTATGTGTTGTTTGATTAATTATTGTTCTTCTCTTCTTCTTAACATTCCAGGCTAGATCCGTTAGTATTTATTTATGATTGCATGAAAGTTACTTTGTATATCCTTTTAATATTGCTTCTTGTGATGGATGTGCGCGTTAGGCTTTAGAAAACTAGCTATAATATATTACATTATCATAAACATCTAGGGAAACACGATTGTGTAGAAATGATTCCATCGGTAACAGTCTTCATACTACCTTACCCATCTATGGATGATCACCTCTTAAATATTTTAATTCATGAAATGTACTCTTAGGGGCCTTGTAATAGTATTCATACTACCTTACTTGTGCGCTGTCTTAATGAAATATTACATAGACGACAGGTTCGTGTAATTCGTTCATGACTTAGGAAATATTTACACAGATCATCACAAGTGTGACAAAGCAACAGGATTAGGAGAAGCAAACTAATGAGTAATGCATGCTTAAGTAAATAAATATGTTTGTTTACCCATCAAGTTTCCACCAAAGTAGTTTAGATTTAATTTAGTTTAGTTAGTTAAAACCAAAACCACCTCTCAAAACTTGAATTTTACCTGCTTTCATAAAATATGAAAATACAAAAATAATATTCCTTCAACCCTTTAGACCTTAGTTAGATTCTGTTAGAGCCTTCCCAACCTATTCTCCTAGAGAACAATAATAACCCCGAGTCTTGTCTATACTACACTACAACGGTTAGGTACACTGCCTAGGGAGTTGTAAAACTTCTTTGTGAGTTTGCAACACCTACATCACTATTCTTCCCTTGCTTTATGATATACAGATTAAGGCAATGATGACAGATACCCGAGCCCTCCTTGAGGCTATTTGAAAAGAAAACGAACATGGAACTAGATATTTCAATTGACCATCCCTGTATCCATGTTAGTAGTCCACAACAAGGATTTTAAGATTAAAATTATATCTCTTTGCGTGTCGGCTGCTGACTTAGACACAAGAATGATTGTTTGAATGTGAAAGAGGTTTTGGCATTATCACGCGTGTTTAAATACATAAAATGGTTTCTGCCTTGGCATCTGTGACAGTGGCAAAATCCTTGCCGTATATTTAGATGTTATATTATGCTTGCCAAAGACCTCTTTATAAGGCTATGATGAGTCTCGATGCGATCGATTAAAGTTGTGATTGTTCACGTCTTTGTGGGGCAAATTATTAGATTTGCAGCCATGGCGGACGTATCCCCTTTTTTTATCGGCCACCTGTTTAAGTCTATTATGCAGGGTAGACGAAGTCAGAGGGCGATATAGCAAGTGAGATGAAAAGGAGACTTGTGTGAATTGACATGACTCCTTGACATGTACTTTGGTGAGGCATCACTTCGTTGTGTTTGCAGCTATTGGGGGTTAAATTTTGCTTGCTAAGGTGTTGTCGGGTCTGTGTTTGGATGCAAGTTGGAGATAAGGGTTTATCATTGTCACGCGTGCCGACGTTAAGAAGATGACTTTTAATTAGGCATACATGAGAGTGATAAAACCCTTATCATGTAGTTGGCTCTTGTGCCGCGTTTACTTATCGTTCGATAAAATCCTTATTATGCCGTTTCACTCACAAAGTGATGATGAATAGAGGTGGCTTAAGTGGGAGAAATTGAAGTCTGTTGCTTGGCTAGGCAAGTGATGATGTATGCAGCCGTGACAAACTTTAATTTTCTCACAGTCGTTGCCTCTTATCTGAGACTATCACTTTTTTATGCTTGCTTATTGATTATCCTAATGCAAGGCCTTCGTTATGGGCATGATGTGTTTTAACAAAGAAGGATGCAAAACCGAAGAGAACGTCATGACAAATAATTCGGTGAGCATTATTTTTTCGCTGAGTCCTCTTCTGTTTCCCATCTTTATTTTTAGATACCCATCCTATCACTCCTCAATGTCTTTTTATGACAAATTTGATTGCCTTTTTTTCTTGGGCATTCACTGATTATAAATTGCAGCCGCTTATATCTTATCCTTCCATTGTGTTTGCAACCATTGTGGGTTAAATTCTGTTTCTCACAACTTTGCTGTTGTATTATGCGTGATGATTCTTAAGCAGCTTATCATTGCCTAGAACATCAACCACATAAGCTGTTCAAGAATCAGAATGTTCAGCGCTTGGCGAAAACAACCAAAACCACGGTCTACTTCTTTCCTTTCTTTAACGCTTCTTGGGTATACATACGAGACAAACGGTATACTTTTGTGTGGTTATAACTGAATGGTATACTGATTATTGCTTAAACAACCTGGTGGAATGCCTTTTTTTCCTAGATACATGACACCTTCTTCTGTTGCGGATTCATCAATGAGGAGGTCTGAGAAGATGCATGGTGCCATGACGGTAAGCGAAATTACGAATGATCTGATGGAAGTTTTGGAACATTTGACTTATCAAGGGCTCAATGAAGTCAAAAACAATAACTGGTATTAAACATATGCATATGTAGATACTTTGTTGTCCTACTTTTTAACTGAAATTGCAGACATCATATTTTCAGCTTTGCATTCACATGTTTGAAGTAACACTGAAATTGCAATCATCATTATTGGAGTTCACTATTACACTTTTGCTAATACATTTTTGCTGTTACACATTCGAACATGTGATGATAATAAAGGTGCAAGTATCGACTGGTATAGTGGTGATAACAAGTCACACCAGAAGCAGCATGACTATGAGGTGCACACTTGACTCTTCTAGATATTATTAACTACATGTATGTAATTAAACACTTTAAAATTACTTTTAGTTACTGTATTTTAATCATAAGTGATGAAAATACACAAGTTGTTTTTTGTGTATAATTGACTACATGTTTCAAAATTTGAAAAGCTTTTATAACATTGTACTCATACAGAGGCCCAACTATCCATAAAAGTACATTGTATAGGTGAAACCTTGGCCCTTTCATGGTAGCAAAACCGCTACTGATATTTGTCTTTTTCTCTTTGCAGTTTTGGGGAGAAATATATGCCTTATGCTCTAACCGAGATAACGGCATCATATCTCTTAAACTTTAGTCCATCTGCGTATGTTTAAGACTGAATTGTAAAGAGCTTCACCGTCTCAAGAGCACAAACAGGTATTTCTTAGTGCCTTTTCCTCCTAACATGGACTTTAATCTTTATCAGGTCGAGTCAACAAGGTTTTCAAAAAAACCATAAAACATATAAACACATGGAACCCTATACTAGATTCCTGATACATTTCACTTTTCAGAATAGATAAGAACCTATGTCACCCCTTTTAACATGTTCAAAAAATCAACAGGTGAGTTATTATGCAACACCACACCACACAGTGTGCACATCTGATGAAGTTGACGATATAACATCGAAGAAATAAAAATCAAGCCAAAAAAGACAAGATTAAACCACACTACTTCCATTTATTAATACAAAAGTCACCATACAGAAGCCACCATACATAAACTTCAAAGACTAAACATCCACAACTAACATACCGGTTACACACCCACAACTACATAAACCAAACCAGACATACACAACCACCACCTACCATGCATATACAAAAGCTCAAATCACCACACGGTTCCTCATCCTCATAATGAAACGGTCTTCTCATCCACTTTTATCTGAGTCTCCCTCGCCATTAACAACAAGCGAGCAACCTTTTCCATATCGTCAAGTTGCATGCGGCTTAATATTTTGATAGTTCCAAGAGCATCATCACAACTCCTCGACGTCCTAAGCTCAGCAACATATGCATCCCTCCTCCTAACAGCAACATACACATCCCTCCTCCTAATAGCTTCCCTCACTTCACTAGACAACCTATGAAAGTCCTTAATTTTCCCACCATCCTCAGCAACCTCTCTTTCAAACAACACTATCAACTGATCCTTCGTAAAATCCGACTCAGCAGCACGCGCCAGCTCTTCGAGCAACGGTAAAAGAGTAGCCATTTTAGCTATAAGAAAACTATGAGAATTTAAAAACTTTGAGAAAAGTAACATATAAATAGACATGAAGAACAATGAAACAAGGACACCATAAAATACATGCATCGCTTCACCTAGCATCCTGCACAATATGTTATAGACTTACCATTCATCAAATTAGACCTACCATGCAAACTAGACATGAATAACAGTGAAACTAGGACACTATAAAATACATGCATCGTCCCACCTGGCATTATGCACAGTAACTACTTTTTTTAATATGTTCATACTTATGATTTAGAAGGTGTTTTAATGGATGTTTTTGTTTATAGTTGATGGAAGTGTTTTTTGAGGTTGGAAAATAAAGAGGATTCAGTTAACAGGCAGAAGATTATTCATGCGCGGGCGAGGAACATTAAGGGTAAGTGTAGTTCCATGTTTTGATTGACGCTTTTACGTTGTTTGGGTTTGTTTCATTTTTTTATAGATTTGAGGTATTCGTATATTGTAGAAACTATAAAGCTTTGATGTAGTTTTCTGTCTAGGTTTTTTTCCGCAGCTACTAGATTCTTAATAAAGTTGTGCTGTTTGTATGGATTTATGAGTTATAACCTTTGGAATACATTTCTTAAGTAGGTTTCATATAGTCGTGTGTACTGTAATTATATACTTGAACTGCTTCTAATTTATTTGTCTTGATGGTTGCAGCAAAGCTGTGAGGACATCTATTGAAGAAGTGTTGACTATTATTCCATAGACACAAAAGGCAACGCCGAGGGAAGCTTACAAGAACAAGAACGTCCCAAGAAAACCAGAGCCATCTGTAGGCGTACAAACAAGCATCATTTGCTGGAAATATAGATTTAATGTCTCTTTTGAGGGCTTTTGGTATTACTTTATAGGTTTTCCATAAGTGAATGATTTCTGCAACTACTTGGAAACGTTCATAAGCTGTGTAATTTCTAAATGTTTATAGCTATGACCTGATAAGTCTTCTCAAGTCGAGAGTACCTAAGTCCAGCTCTTAAGTTAAACTCTAAAACCTCGCGCTCTGCAGCGGAGTGCTTGTTTAAAACCCCGTTTACTAATAACGAGGTTTATGACCAGCGCTTCGTTGCGGAGCGCGTGGTTTTACGTTAAGGACTAACTTTGCAATGAAACGATAATCCAAGGACGATCTTTGTATAGTGTCATTATTAAGGACTAATTTTGCAACTGCACGATAACCCAAGGACTATTTCCGTAAAGTATTTATCTTGGGGTCGGTGAATTTTTTTACGGAAATAGTCCTACGGTTATTGTTCTGTTGCAAAGTTAGTCATTATGGACCAACTTTGCAACGAACCGATAACCTCAAGGACTTTTTCTGTAAATTGTTTTTGAAAAGGTTTACTAACTTTTCAACGGACCGATAACCTAAAGGACTACTTTCATAAATTTGGCTTTCGGAAGTGGTGAAAAAAGTGTTGACTCTTAACGACTACCTTTTGTTTAAATATATCAATAAATTAATAATTGATGCTAAAAGTAATCAATTAGTAGGACATAACTCATGGTGCATTAAGAATATTAGTAATTGGATTTCCTAATGACACCGAACTTGATTAATTACATATCTAACCTATTCTATATTAAGCTAAATGCCAAAATATGGTCCCATAGCCACTTGAAAAGGTTGGTATAAATTTTGTTAAGTGTAGGGCTAAAGTGCTAAACAAGCACAATGTTGCTTTAATAATAGCAGGAAACTTATATTTTTTAAGAGAGTGATAGACATATAGCCCCTTAATGAGGTGTTTTTTGTCAAATAATAAGTGTAGGCGCACCAAATAATACTATATCCGGGCCTTTGGGACAAGTTGTTTTTTAAAACTTTAATGAGCAAAATGGCTACATCTAATTGGGTCGTCATTTGGAATCACATGAGTCGATAAAGAGTTTCTTTAATCCTTGACAAGAAAAACAAATTCAATTCGAATATGGCAAAAATGATATGAGGTGCCAGAATCAAATACAAACGAATAGATACCCGAGTAGCACATTGCATCTAAAAGAAGAGGCTGAGTAAAGATTAGGTTTTTCTCATGTTCATTTAAAACATAAATGTTAAGCACATCATATCTAGTTATCTACACTCAAAACAATCACAACACAACGTTACCTCTCATTTCAAAATAAACATGAGATAATCATAATCCGTTGAGTAATGATATAAAAAAGAGTGTGTTGGAATGTTAGAAAACCCCGTAGAATGATTTGTATTATTCATCACAATATATAGAGATTACAAGAGAGAAACCCTAGTGGACCACAAGCCTACAAACCGAACTTGGGCCAATTACTTTGACTAACATAAATAACTTTGACTAACATAATTACTTTGACTAACATTTATTCTCTAATAGAGTGTAGATCCTTGATATTTGCTCGACCTCCTATATACAACCCTTGGTGTACCTGATACAACATCCGATTACAGTTTTTTTCATTGTAGTTCTATCCATATTAAAAAAAATCAAATGACTACGTTAAGTTTAAATAATGTTGAAAAGTAAACGCATGTAACACCCAAACTCGAGGATGTTAGTATATAGTACTATAATAGTACCATGGGTGTATTTGGTGGAGTTAGCTATAGCTTAAACTTGACTTTTTTTATTAAAGTGTTTGTCGAATCAGTTGAAACTATAATTTATTATGTCAATTGACAAAAAAATAAGTCACATTAAATTCATTAATCTGTCAAGCTTTTTGGTTTTCATACATAATATTTTGAAGGAAGCTCTAATCATTTTTGGAAAGCTCATTTCCATTAGTTTGAGATTACGAATATTAATATGACAAAGTTATAATCATAAAACATTTGAATATATAGTGGGTCAGCTATTATGTTGCAAGTAAGTGGGCCAATGAGTGTGGTATCATATTTTTAAGTTTGGTTATAAAAAGAGCATGGTAAAACTAAAAAGTCTAAAACACACTGGTTGTATGAGAGCTAGGCTAAGCCCACTGACCCACTCTTCTATAAAGGCCCATCACAAAAATGATTAAAATCACTAGTTTTCCACTTTTCCTTCCTAAAATGTAAGAGACATGGGAGTTATGAATGCATAAAGAGATGGTTAAGTTGAAGCTCATTTGGGGAATAATTAAAGATACTTTGCTTAAAATCTAAATGTTGTGATGGGGTCATAAACAGGGTTGGGCCGTATGCGTACGCCTAAGGCCAAAGGGAAATGCCTCCCCTCTATTGTTTTCTTTGTAACCATGTTTTTTGAACTTTTTCTGACTAATCTACACGATTTGATATCACTGTCACACAGATTCAAACATAGATGTGTGTGTGTGTTTGTTTTGTTTCCCTTTTTTTTTGCAGGTTTGTTGAAGAATGAGAGACGAAGAAGAGGGAAGAAGATGAACAAAAAAAGATTTTAAATTTTTTTTTTAAAATCTTATTGTTTTATAATAAGTGTGTTTTATAAAATGTATTTATTTTATATAATTGAAAAAAAAAATTTGGCCAACGGCACCAGAAATGTGGTGCCGTTCTGTTTCTGGTGCCGTTCTCCATTTTGCTGACATGACACCACTTTTTGAGAATTTTTAAGAACGGCATGAGCCCAACGGCACGACCGTTCCATCACTCTTAGAATCTAATGAAATTGTATAACTATAATGTGTTGTCTTTTCACTCGTGTTTTTATTTAGATTTTCATTTAAACACATATAAGTTTAAATTACTCACTTAGGTCCAAATAACTATTTACATCAGTAGAATATTACTTCATTTTATGTGGTTATAAATATGTGTTGGTTTCATCGACAATTTGAAGTGATCAAATGCAAGTTGTCTAGTTGGAAAGCTACTAAAACTAATACAGTATTAGACAATAACACGTAAGACTTGAATTAGTTATATATAGAACCCTATCTTAATATCTTTTTAGCATTCGTAATGATCAGCCCTTTAGACCAAACAAGCTTGATCTTTTGTTCCACATAATTTTCCATTTAATGTGATAAACGTTAACTTAACAAGCCTTTTCACGATCACAGGAAAATAAATTCTGATTATCTAGTTTTATTCACGCATGACATAACAATAAAACATGAAAAAAGACATAAAACAAACGAGGCTAATGAAATATTTAGTCATCTTGGAGATTTTAAAGACTCGACTTGCGATTTTCCTTGTGGACCTTTGGTTCTTATGAAAAGTCTATACTCGTCAAAAGTCATCGGTGGGTAAAGTGCAGGTGCGTTAGATGTAACGAGCTCTGTTGCTGGCTTAATAAGAAGGTCACTCTTTGGATTGAAGAAGTAAGCGAGTGACACTCGCTCTTTGTCCGGGTTTACAATCACTCTGTGTTCCACGCTCTTGTATATCGCGTTCGTTAAAACCTACATCAAGTTATACATAAATGACTAATAAATCATTAAAGCTCATTAATAAATTTTACTAGCATATCAAATGTGAGCACATCTAAACCAACTTAGTCCAAGTTATTTGCTCATATTTCACTTTGTTCACTCATTCTATTAGTCATTTTTAGTTTAGAGAACCATATTCTACATGGGATAATGTTTTATTTTATATCTTCTGTAAAATAAAATTTGTTTTTGACATGTTTCCTTGTTTTTTGTACTTCAACTAATATTTTATTCTACTTTATTTATGGTTTCGCACTGACGACCAGCTTTAGTTTTTTGTTTAGTCATATAAACCAAAAGAAGACAGAGAATTAGGTTATTGATAAAATGTGTTATTGGTGATAAAGAACATGAAAGTGACCATCCATGTGACGTGAATTAAATATCATGTAATAAACATGTGTTTTTTGTACTATTCAAAGATACTAAAAGAATACTCCAGGACAAGATTATTTTCAATAAAAAAGGTGTGAACAAAATATACGTTTTAATAACAAACGAAATGTATACATGATACCTGAATTTGATCACCAATGTTGACAATTATCGCATGCCGGGCGGGTTTAACCGTGATCCATTCATCTCCTTTTCGAACCTGGAGACCGCTAACATGCTCATCAGGGAGCAAGAAAGTCATGCCACCCGGGTCCGAGTGAGATGATAGTCCTAGGGTTAAGTCGGGTTGCGGACATTTTGGGTAGAAATTCACTCTCAAACAAGCTCCAATGTCATCACCACCAAATGCATCTTGAAGATAATCTTCTTGTAATCCTAGGTTTATTGAGAATACCTTCAACAACACCTTGCCTAGCCTTACAATCTCGTTCGAGTACTCTTCGGTCACATTTCTAAATCAAAACAAAGTATAATGAGTAAAGCAATGTCGGGGCTTAAACTTTTTTATTTGAAGCAACAAAATAAAATTACAGTATATCTTTTTAGAACTTTTAATTTCTTTTATTTTTATTGAAATTAACATAATTGCGTATTATTCTATTTTTTTAATAAAAAATAATTCAAGTATTATATAATTAATCAGCATAAAGTTTAAATAAGAAGATCCGCAACAAGTACATGCAGTACATCTAAAAAGAATATTAATAACCAGATATCTGAAAACAGATTTATAATAATATAATAAGTTTAAATAAGAAGATCCACCCACAAATACATGCAATACATTTAAGAAGAATAATAATAATAACCAGATATCTGAAAACAGATTTATAATAATATAATAAGTACATGTGCGGAAAAAGAATAAGTCATGTGACGAAAAAAAGAGTACTATACCTTAACAAAGATGGTTGTGAAGGCCACTTGTTATGATCCTTTAGAGTCGAAGGAAGATAGTTAAGAAAATAATAATCACTCCAATCAAGAATCGCGCCCTTTTGGATCCCTAATCGACTACCATACCCTTCATACGTCTTCGGTGTGTTTGCATACTCTTGTTTGAGCTCCATAGGTTGATGAAAGAACTCCCTCCAAACTTCTCGGGCCTCATCAACTAAATGTGAGCTCATACCATGATTCACCACTTGAAAAAAACCCCATTCACGACATGCGACAGAGATTTGGTCCATGACGGCTTTCTTAGCTTGAGAATCACCATTAGCTAGATCAAAAAGATCAATAAGAGGGATGTTTATATCACCTTGATCACCTTTGTTAAAAGATGGTCGTTCTAGCAATGGCTTGACATATCGGGTAGGGATAAGATGGTTTTCGGTTTCTGATAACATTTGGACTCGGACAATAGGTTCGGGCCAGGCGATAGGGCAACTCATATTGCTTGATAGATATAAGAAATTATTAGGTTTGGTGCATCGAGTGTTAAAGGAGGGTGGATGCCTTATAATGAGAGGAGTGTGGTAGGGGCTTGTAAGATATTAACAAGGCCGACATGGAATCATAATTTAACATATTTTGTATTACTCACTTCATTTTCTTATGTTAACGTTTCTTATTTTTTTTGCTTTTCATTAAAAGTATATACATATGTTCACGTTATCATGTGTTTTGTCTAATAAGACTGATAATGATTTAAGAATAGATCCTAATGTCTTATTAAGCATGGATTCAAATACTCTCCCTTTGTTCTCTTGCTGTTTCAGAAGACTATGAACACGTGCACCTAATATACTTGATTTTTGCTTACAAGTTTTGGCAAAAATGAATAAATATAAACCAATTTACGTAGATGTTTTAGTGGGATGCATGATTGTAAATTTACTTGTTAAATTGCTAGAATACAATAATTTTATGTATTTCCTCTGACAATAAGTTTATAATATTGATAAGATTAACTTTAGTTGTTATTTTAAACAGTTGTATTTTAATGCGCATATTATAATATTAGCGGATTGTTTGTGACCAAGTGAAATAGATGCATATTTTGATTTGTTTATTTGTGGTGTTGACAAATATATGAGCGAACAATGTAACAAATTTATGAAAAAGGTTTGCGAACAATTTTAGAAGAAATATACTTGGTTCAAAGCGCTTTGCTACAACACGCGACAGCCCTATAACTCGTTTTATACATTATATAACTAAAACTAGAACAAAAGAGGTTAATCCATTCATATGTACAAAAAAAAAAAAAAAATAGTACCTATAATGATTTAAATGTAAAGAAATACACATAAGGATAAATCTCTAAACCATGTGTAATAGTCTGTAAGAGTACGCGTCTAAGATGTCCCCTAAGCGAATAGGGCGCGTCTTCCTTATTATGGTGTCTCCACATCACAAATCTTCAACGTCAAAAATGAAGGACTTGATCTTGAAAACGACTGAGCCTTGAGTGTGTGTCGTTCGTTGATGTATATATGTGTTTAAGTGGGGTATATTTTGATAGAGAAATTATTTGTCTTATTACATTAAGTTATGGTAAAGTCGATAATAAAGATAAAAACCCGATGTGACACTGAAATAACGATGATAAATGCAGTTTTGTGGTCTCCTTATTAGGTTCTATTTGTTTATTAAGAGGCTCTGAATCTGATGCGCAAATGTCTGAATCTGAATGAAATGATATTGTTTGTTTTTTACCTTTTAATTGTCTGAACGATAAAAGTACAAATTAATTTATTCTTAAAATCAGTTTTATTCTTACGAAACATAAACATGTTTAAAAATTATATAGAACATTTTAGTCATAAAATTAACATAGTTGTGCAACGTGAGAATAAAATGTCTTAAAAACATTCAAACTTTTGTGTCGCAATTTATTCTCACAAAGTAGTTATATATTGTATTCCAATGTGGTTAAACATCTTCATCTTTTTTTAGAACGGCAACTATTATAAAACCAACTAGCAAGAAGCTAGAAAAAGAATTACAAAGAGATCAAATAGGAGTGTTGCAACCAACTATCCCAACTAAAAGTACAATTACATCTAGAAAGGCACCAAGTGAAAGAGCGCGAAACAATATCGTCAAAAATAACATCTTTACGAGGGGCTTTCGACGAGAAGAGCAACTGATTACGAAACATCCATACGCTCCACCAAGTTATATAAAGAACTCCTTCCAGCAAATCTTTAACTTTAGAGCTTAATCTGATGGAATTGAACCAATTAAGCCAATCAGCATATGAACCAAGGGGCGTCCATGATAGATTCCACCAGCGGCATACGAGCCTGACGATATCCGTAGCCAATCTGCAACTGAAGAACAAGTGCGAGGAATCTTCCTGAGCAGAGGAGCAAAGCGGACATAAAAGATCAGAAACTAGGACACCACGATGTTGTAAATTGGATCGAGTAGGCAACCGATCCAGGAAAACCTTCCAAGCAAAAACATTTATTTTTATTGGAACATATTTAACCCATCGAGTAGCAGTAGGGGCTTTCGGCAAGAAACATTCATCAAGAAGAATGCGAACATCTTTGACCCGAAAAACACCTTCCCCATTTAAATCCCACACCCATCTATCCTCCATATTAGACAACAATGTCCCTTCAATATATGTTTGAAGAAGAGCTAATTGAGAAGATTCAACCCCTCCTCTAACAGAACGACGAAGAGAAGAGGTAACCGAGAATTGCAGTTTATCAGCCACCGTACAATCTTTATTAATCTCCAAAGCATAAATTCGTGGAAACATAACACGAAGTTGAGTGTCACCAATCCAAACTTCATTCCAAAATTGCGTGCGTAAACCATTACCCACACGAATATGACAGTGAGAAATCAGGTCCACACCACGATCTTTAAGCATATGCACCTCCCGAATAATGGATTTCCAAGTCGAGTAACGAAACGGAGATAATTTATATAATGAGGAGCCATGCATAGACATGATGAGACGACACCACAATGAATTATCCCGTGATATGAATCTCCAAACCCATTTGAAAAGGAGCGCCCTATTTAAAGCATAAAAACTTGAGACACCTAAACCTCCATACTTCTTGGACGCAAGAACCTTGGCCCATTTGATCCACACTATTTTCCTCTCGTCGCATTGAACACCATTGAAAAAATTTCTACGTATGGACTCCATCGTTTGTAACACCGACTTAGGAACCTTATAGATGGACATATTATAAATAGGTGTCGACCCAAGAACCGACTTTAAAAGAGTAAGCCTTCCTCCAACAGATAAAGTTTTAAGTTTCCAATTAGATAGACGAGCCTTAAGTTTACCAATCGTATCGTCCCATGCCTAAAGAGTCGAGCTATTACCTCCAACCATCACCCCTAAGTATTTAAAAGGGGTTTTCATAGTCGAACAACCAAAATATAAAGCTGCAGCATTAACATCCTCACTTCGAATCCCGACTCCAAGAAGGTGACTTTTCTTAAGATTGATCGAGAGGCCGGACAACAAAGAAAAACAATGAAGAATGTGAGTAATACCAGATAGATTAGCAATAGACCACTCACCAATAAAGACCGCATCATCCGCATAAAAAAGATGGGAAATATTAAGAGACGAACCAATTTTGATGCCCTTAAAAATCCCCGCCTCGATGGCCCTAGATAACGAAAGATGAAGAGACTCCATAATTAAGATAAAAAGGTATGGGGCCAAAGGATCTCCTTGCTTCAACCCACAATGAAATTGGAATTCGGACGTTGGACTACCATTAAGGAGGACCGAAGCCATACCAGAGTGTAAACAACCCCGAATCCACGAGCACCATTTAGAACCGAAACCAAAAGCTCTAAGCACATCTTCTAAAAAATCCCACCTTATCGAATCATAAGCCTTGGCAAAATCAACTTTAAACACCATGGCTTGTTGTTTCTTATGCTTGCACCAAGAAAGTAATTCGTTTATGATAAACGGGCCATCAAGAATTTGCCTATTAGGAAGAAACGCCGTTTGAACATCCGATATAAGACCAGAGATGATCGACGAAAGTCGAGTGGCTAATATTTTGGTGACAACCTTGTAAAGACTCCCGATCAAGCTAATTGGACGATAATCATTTACGAACTTAGGATCATGGTTTTTCGGAATGAGAGCAATGAAAGAGGAGTTACATCCTCTAGAAAATGAACTATGATCGAAAAACCATTCCACAGCAGCACAAAAATCAGATCCTAAAGTGTCCCAGAACTTTCGAAAAAACTCAAAAGTGAACCCTCTGTCCAGATAGATTTATTCTCATCCACAGCCCCACACCCATTACGCTCTTCATCTCTGGAGACTGGACTCTCCAAAAATGTTCAACAGATTCAGAATACCATCGATTAGGGAAGGTATAGTTTAAGTTTACATCCGTTGCAGCCGGGTCTCCGAAACTAATTAGCAAAATGCCAACCAAATCTCTTCTTTGACACGACCATGAACATCCACACCATTCGCATCAACCATACACCTTTAATAGCAGATTCGCTCGTTTAACCGTTTAATGATTCCATTAAAAAATATGAGTTTTCATCATCCTCAATACCACTGAATCTTAGCCTTTTGCATAGAGTCACGAGCGTCGAAGACTTAAATATCAGGTAATATATTTTAATAAATCTAAACCGCTCAAAGAAAATCATCATTTACGCCCCTATGATCATAACTTTGTATATGACACAGCTTTGAACGAAGATCCACAAGACACCAGATCGATTCTTTTGCAATCATAACGCCATGAACGTATCTCCTTTTCGGATATGTAATTTCTTCTTGAATCGAACCATCTTATTATTATCATCAAGATCAATATTATTCCAACTTTCCTGACACAATTATGATCGAGAAAGCCGTGAGACCATAAACTAAACCGAAGAGTGGTAAACCCAAAAGGGGAAGGCCCATAATCAGTGACACATTCCCGAAGTAAGATTGGTCATGATCCGAGAGTGCATATCAAGACAAATACCGAGAGATGAGAATAAAGAGAGTAAACCACCTAACAAAAAAACAATGTCCTAATTTACTCAATTTCTTAGCCGACTGAATAGACAAGTAAAAGAGTACCGCTTCCAATTGGATTTCAACGACCCGAGTTTGATAAAAAACTCTAAAATTCAATAGTCACCTTGCACATTGTAACAGCACCCAGAACGAACCTCTATGCGAACTAACTTCATTAAAATCGCCCATAACCATACAATGTGACCAGGCCCACGGCTGATCAGGACGAAAAGTAGCTCCATGAGCGGAACGCTTGCTAGTGATAGACCGAGGGGCAAATATAGACACACAAGTTAACTTCGCGCTGATTAAAACCCATGACCTCACTATAAAGCAACAAAATTGTCCGAGACAACATGATGTTCTTAACGAAAACACTTGATCCCATACACATACAATACCACCAAATTCCCCAACTGTTCGCTAATATTATACTCGCAACTTATAGTACCCCATGAACTCTATTTACATCCATATCAGAAATACAATCCCAACATGGTATTCATATGAACATAAAGAAATTCACCTTTTGTTTATTTTTAAACTCGCTTAATCCAATCTTTCTTAGCCTTGGATCCTATGCCTTGAACGTTTTAAAGATAAACAGATTTCATTGGAAACCACCGGAGCTCCTAGTAATCCAATAATTTTCATCCATGTCCTCCCATACATCCTTCCATAGATGAACCCATAGATTGTCCAACTTAATCCTATCATCTAAAACCTCCAATATAGAGCCACCTGCTTTTTTTTTGGAATCGATACTGGGAGGAAGCATGTTCAATTAAAGGGTTTGAGCATACCCCAAAACGCGAGAACTGATACCTTCCGAGCGACGTTTTAACAAATAAATGTTCCATACCTTGAACCATGTGCATCACATGTTGGAATTCTCTCTCAGTGTAAATCTAGGTGGGAACGGAATACTTGATGTCCAAACCAGAATTTGGCCTCCCTTTGTCACATTTATTAAGAAGATTGTAAAGGTTAAAGGATCGCAAGAATTCTCCTTCTCGTTGGTGTTACATATTCTGATAAGTACAAGCCCCAAAAGAATCACTTATCATCAAAAACTGTATCAGACACACCTCTCAATAGCAGTTTCTTCGTCCAAGGAATTTAATTATTTTTTTTACAAATCTGTCCTACTAATGTCACCATTTATCTCTTCGCACTTAACGGAAATTCGTCACTAGAATAATTCATCAACAATCCTAATATCATTTTAACGTCGAGACCAGACGAATAACTCCTTAGCTCTTATAACAAAATTTTTGCCTCGAACTAATAATCTTGAATTTCTTCACTGAATTGTCCTACAAGTTTCGTCTTAATACAATAGCGTTTACGAGCAAAACAATCCACTTTTGATCGTCAAGTTCCTATCATCTCAACCTCAAACGGGACCCAATCTTAGAGAAAGTAGAGTTCGCGACCGAGCGTGTAGAGTGACTCCCTCTATATCCTCCAAACAATCCGCTCCCTAGATACAAAATCCGGTTGGGCCTTACATAATTGACTAAACCAAGACGCAACACCAACATGTTTCATAAATCTCATTTTGGTCTGGACCGATGTCAGCTCAATCATAACCCATAGGCCACCCAAATACGCAAGCCTCACATGCTGGAAACCCTCATTCGATAAAAGAACGCGTAAGTTATTAATTAAAGAAAAATCCTTGACTTCCCCCATAACAAAATTATCAAGGTCACGTTCCACCACACATTCATCATCCAAGACCATGGCAGGAGACGAGGCTATAAGATTAAAAATTATTAGGGTTACCTTTTAAAACCGAAGCAAATGAAGAAGCCCCATTAGCAGCAGGTCTAGTTGAAATATTTGGCCGAGAGGAGTGGATTGGAGGACGATCAAACCGAGCAACATTTGCGTGTAAATGCATGCGGCCAATCCATAAAGTGCACAGGTTACCCACAAGTCGATCAACATTATCAACCTTAATAAATCGAACAAACGCAAACCTTTTCCCCGCTTTCGATTTGCGATCAGGAATGAAAACATCAACAACAGTCCCATAACCTTTACACACCTCCCATAGATCTTTAGATGTAGTGTTGTCCGGTGAAACTCCGAAACAAAATAGATATGGAGAAACAACCGTGAGTGGTCGACGCACTAGCTGAGACTTAAGCCGCCATAAGAAAAAAGGAAAATTATCTTGAAACCAATGGAACAGTAATCGAACACCCAAAAACCTAATGATTATGTCGAATCAAATAAAGAACAATTAAGGACCCGATCAAAAAGAACCAACCCTAAAAACTCAAAAATCAAATGAATGATATTCAATCAGAATTAGAGGATCGAAAAATCCGAAACCCTAACCCTAAAAAATACGTCGAATCTGATCTATGAATTAAGAGAGCATTAATCAAGATTAGATCACTTAAATCGAGCGTTATTTGATGAATGATAATCAAACAGGCTAAAGAAGATCAATCAAAAGAAGAGAGTCTTTTGAAATCGCCATTCCAAAATCCAAAATGAAGAGTGTTTTGATGATGAAAATATTTTTATAAAAGACACATGATTCTGAGATCAGTTTACGAGATAATCAATATAGATTAATCTATAGATATTTCTTATTGCGTTAATCGAACCTCCCAAAATGTTGACCCATTTGTCAGGAAGAAAGTTAACTACATTTTTGGTCATTATGGTTTACCGGGTATAACACTTTTGGTCCAAATAGTTTTTTTGTAACGGATCTTGTCCAAATCTGGTTGACCCGTAACACTTTTGGTCCAACATTGAGTTTGACTAACATTTGACCGTTAAGTAAAAGGGCAAAATAGTCTATCACTATTATTTACAGGGACATACGGGTCTTTTAACCTTTCCCGCCATTAACTTCGATACACCTACCGTGTTAAAACCCTATTGTCTCATTATTCATCCAACACTTCGTAACCCCCCCCCCCCCCAATCCCAAAATCTCTCTGATCATCAAAAAAAAAACTAATCTGTTAATTTTCCCCCAATAATGGTTATTGTAAATTGGAAATTGAGGCCTAAAGGTGACAGAGTAAATCCCTATATGAAATACACTAAGTGATTTTAATTGATTTTCCCTACTTGCTTGTTTTGATTGTAACTTATATGTTTTGACCAGTTAAATGTTTTTTTAACTTATATGTTTTGATTTTAACAGAGAATGATCCTAATATGTTTACCCTAAAAGTCAACCATGGAGGTGTATTCACTTATGTTTATGGTCTAAAGAGAACTAGGGCTCCAAGACGTGTATACAAAGGTGGGAATGCTGATTGGTTTGATGATGTTGATGCTGATGGCTTCTCTGTTCTTGAAGTATCAGGTATGGTAAAGGAATTAGGTTATGAGAATCCTGAAATGAAATTTTATTACAAGAAACCTACTGTTGAATTAGATACAAGTTTAGAACCATTAAGGAAAGATATTGATGTTTTGGATATGCTTAGCTATGTGAGTAAGTACAAATTAATGAAGGTGTTTATAGAGCATCATGTTGACAACTCTCTTTTAGATACTATAGATTTAGACCAAGAGGATGATAGTGCTGGTTTAGGGGTTGCATACGAGAATGTAGAAGAGTTTGATCCCCTGTTTTCTTATCAACATATGCAGACTGGTGATCTCAATGAGGGGGTTAACCACACTGAGGGTGATGATAACAATGAGGGGGTTGACCAGACTAAGGTGAGTGATAACAATGAGGGGGTTGACCACACTGAGGTGAGTGATAACAATGAAGGGGTTGACCACACTGAGGTGAGTGATAACAATGAAGGGGATGGCCAGACTGAGAGTAGTGATGACAATGAGAAAAGTGATGATAGTGACTTTGAATGTGATTTAGAGGATAGGATTGATGATGTTCATGTTGAAATGCAAATGTTTAAAGACAACATTGATCCTAATGTAGAATGGGTTAGTTGTAATGAACCTGAGCCACAAGCTGAAAACATTGAAGAAGCTGTTTAAGAGGAAGTTGACCTTGAGGACTTTGATAGTGAAATTGATAGTGATGATGAGGAGGCTGAGAGAAAGAAAGCTTTGAGAATGTTACGCAAGTCACTCAAGCCTGTAGATGGTAAAACTAACACTGAAAACTTCTATGCCAGTCAAACATTTCCTACTAAGGGTATGATAAAAGACATGGTCACTAGAGTGTCAATTAGGAACTAGGAAGAACATATACTTGACTAAAATGATAAGGCAGGGTTAGGGCCATAATTTAAGTGTATGTCACTATTTTGTTTTTAACAGTGGCCCAAATGAAGATGGGCTTGGTGTTGGCCCTAGTGGAGGTGATGACCTAAGTGGAGGTGATGGCCTAAGTGGATCTAAAAGTAAAGTAAGTGGGTTAGATTCCATAAAGAAAAAGACAAAAAAAGGTGGTGATATAAAAAAGAAATCAGTTTGTGTAGGACATAAAGTGTCCTTTAAGGTCAAGTACTGTGTTAGGCCAAAGGAGAAAGTTGATGGACTGCAGAGTATTTAAAGACACTACACACATGTGTTCCAATCTAGGAAAGGTAAAAAGTGTACAGCTTCATTCGTATCCACTAGACTGAAGAAACATTAAACCAAACCCTAAAATACCACTTAGTGCTCTAAAAGAACAATTGTAGAAGAAGTATGAAATAGGGGTTTCATAACAGAAGGTTTTTAGGGCAAAACAAATGGCTGAATATAAGGTGCATGGTGACCACATATCACAGTATACTCAGCTGAGACAGTATGTGTTAGAGTTGAAAGAAAGGAACCCAGATACTATAGTGAAGATTGATGTTGAAAGAGATTATGAACCTGAGAGTATGATAAGACAGTTCAGAAGAATTTATGTTTGTTTGGGTGCCTTGAAAAGTGGATTCAAAGCTGGGCAAATAGATCTATTAGGCTTGGATAGATGTTTTATGTCTGGACCATTTCCAATGCAGACCTTAACAGCTGTAGGTGTGGATCTAAATTATGGAATATATCCTTTGGCTTACGTAAGTGGAGTCTGAAAATAAACAATCATGGCTATGGTTCCTTGATTGTCTTGGAGATGATTTGGAGTTGTTCAAAAACTCAAACATCACATTTGTGACAGACAGGCAAAAGGTACTCTTTCTTATTTCAACTATACAATTCTTTTGGTTATTTCATTTGTGTTATACAACATCCTAAGTCATTTACAATGTTTTAAGGGCCTTATACCAGCATTGGCAGAGACATTCCCTAGTGCTGAACATAGATACTGCTTAAAGCATATCTATGACAACATGAAGTTACAATGGAGAGGACAACAATTTAAAGATCTGTTATGGAGATGTGCTACTGCTACCACTGTCTCCTACTTCAACAAAAACATAGAAGAGCTCAAAGGTGCAAACAAAGAACTTTATGATTGGTTAAAGTTGATTCCACCTCAGCATTAGGCAAGGTCCCACTTTTCTGGTATGTTTAACTATAGCAGTTTGAAATTGCAGCAACTTATGATTGGTTAGGTGTTTAACTTATGCATTTTGATTTGCAACAAGACCTCATTATGATGTTCTTTTAAACAACATGTGTGAGGTGTTAAAAAGACAGTTAAAGGATGAAAGGGACAAGCCCATCATTACTTGCTTGGAGTTTATAAGAGAATATATTATGAAAAGAATTATCATAGTCTAACAGGTAATAAGCAAGAGTAATGGTCCACTCACCCCTAAGGCCACTAGTATTAAATGAGGAATAAAACCTTGCAGCCAATACATAATAACTTGGAATGGGGGATTTTGTATCAATTTGTTGGGCCTAAAGGTAACCAGTGTATGGTAAATATGGAGGAAAGGACATGCTCTTGTAGAAAGTGGGATTTGACTGGTATGCCTTGCAAGCATGCAGTGGGAGCAATTTGGAACATGACAGAGAATGAATTGGAACCAGGTATACCAGAATCATGGGTACATTCTAGTTATTGGCTAGCAACTTGGGAGGAAATGTATAGGTTTAAGATCAATCCCTGTAATGGTCCTGACTTGTGGCCTCCATTAGATATTCCTATCATATATACCCCCACCAGATTATCACAGACCAGCTGGTAGGCCTCCAATGAAAAGAAAGAAGAGTGCTGCAGAGTTATTTGATTCCTTGGTCAAGAATGGCAAACTGAGCAGGGGTGGTCAATCAGTTACCTGCAACAAATGTGGTCAAAAAGGTCACTAGCAGAACTTGTAAGGGTCAAAGAGGGACTACATCTTCTGCACCAGCAGTTAACCCTTCTGCACCAGCATTCAACCCATCTCAGACAACACAAACTACTGTCAACCCTTCTGCACCACCAGTCAACCCATCTCAGACATCCCCAACTATAAGGTACATAAAGGCAAATGCAAGCAGGTTTTCACCTGCAAACAATACAACCTCAAGAACATCTGGTGCTACTGGTCCAAGTGGTAGTGGGAAAAGACAAGTTGGGGAGTGATGGTTGCTTTCCTTTGCTGTTCTAAGTTTCATGTTTCTTTATGTTATCTTGTTTAAGACAGTATGTGTAATCTAGTTTAAGACAATATGTAATCTTGGTATTTGCTTTAAGACTTATGCACTCTTAGTAATCTTGTTTCTTTTGGTAATCATGTTCTAAGACTCATGTTTATTTTGGTAATGAAGATGGCTTTGTTTAACTGTCTTACTTATCATATGTTTAAGTGTCTTTCTAATATGATTCTTGTATGGGTATAAACTGTCATACAAAAACATCCATTTAACATGTTAAAAAGTCAAGTGCAATGTACATAAAAACCAAAAGAGCATTTATTCAAGATGCATTTAATCCATTACAACAAGAGCTCTTACAACAACTACTTTTTCCCCCAAAAGCTACTGACAAACAACTTATTCATTTAACCTATTACATTCATCTAACCGCGTCAGAAGAATATCATCATTTACGCCCCCTTGATCAATAACTTTGTCAATATGACACAGCTTGGAACGTGTAACACCCCCAGAAATCAGGACAACGCAGCGGAATGGTAACATTGGGGTGCTACTTCAGGGCACAAAACACAAGTCACGGAAAACAACCTTAAAATGGACGTTTTAAATAAAGTCATATTGTATTTAATAAAAGATCAGAGTTGCAACAGGTTTCATTTATAATGTATTAGAAAACATTGTTTGTCAAATAGTACTCAAGTTATTAAGCCTTCAAAAATATATATATATCCGCGCGACTCGAATGCTCCCAATGCTCCACTAGCAAAATAGTAACCTGAAAATACATGCTAAAACGTCAACAATAATGTTGGTGAATTCATAGGTTTAAGTAAAAAGCAGTATTGAAATAATTTAAGAAATATTTCAGAAGAAAAGTAGCGTTACAACATTTAAAAGTGTTATTTCCGAAATCCATCCGAAATCCAAGTAGTGATTCAGTAAATCAAGAAGTATTTAAAAGTGGACCACAAGATCGAAGTAATGGTGGACTAAGTACATATTCCGAAGTCCAAAACAAGTAATGTAGACAAGAGAAACACATTCATCAAGTCTAAGTATATATTATTGCACTAAGCTCATGACACCGAAAACTTAACTAGATTTGTGCCCCAATTCAGAAAATAGGATGCTTGCTGGTATGTGCTTAATTACACATACCTTTTACCTTTAAAAACGAGCTAAAATAACCAAAAACGGACTTAAAATGCCAGGTGGGGATTGTCAGTCCGATAGATCTATCCATAACACTAGCGCTCACTATATAGCAATTGACGGTTCATGATAATAGGGACTTCTACGGAATAAGGTAATTAGGCATTAATATCAGGCAGAAATTCTAGGATAGCTACACTTTGAAAAAACACTTGTGTCCAATAAAACAAGCTCAATGTAATTCACCCATAGATTTTGTAAACAATTGTAGATAAGGGGGCTATGAAATCACAAAAGTATGAAAGGTAATGTACTGTAGTTAAAATATACAAGTTGTAAACGAGCATGTATTCCCCTCGCGGTTTATAACCATTGAAAAAAGATTGAAATGCGAGACTTATGGAACTCATAAAAGTATTTGAAAGGTACATTGTATTGCTAGTAAAATATACAAGTTTGTAAACGAGCATGTATTACTCCCCCAAACAGTTTAAAGAACAAGAAAAAATAGGGGTATGAAACTAACTTGCGTGATGGAATGCACAAGTATTCACATCAGGAAAATGCGTCATGAAGGAATCCGAAGGCAACCTAATCCAATATAGGTCGTATAAGTACTAAACACTTTGATTATTTATAGGTGTATAGACTCATCATACTATGTTCGTGGGGCTATCTTAATTAATGAGGTCGTGTTAGTGACGTATGAGGAGCTAGGATTCTTTAATCGTAAATCTAACAACTTGTCAATACGCCACCCGAAGAGGCCTCATCATTATGAAACTCCCTAGTAATATAGTACTTTGATAACTAATAACGATGATTCTATATTAGCTACCTCACCGCTCTACTCGTGTTGCGAAATAATATTTATTGCATTTTGCTAAATATCTGATTCGTGTATTTGAACTCGTATATCGAATATATAATAAATTGTCTTTGTAAATAATATTTATAAGTTTAAGACATGTATATAAATATTATATAATGATTCTAAAAAATGTTCGCAAAAATTTATTTTAAAACAGATACCAACATATTCACCTCAGGAAATAGTGCACAAGTTAGAAAATAATGCGTAACTTTCTCGTTTTAAGCCCGTTTCTTATGTCAATTTTTCGTATGCAAGTGAGTTATCAAAATATAAACATTTTTAAATTTTAGTTTTTTCTGATATGAATAGTGATTTTTATGTTAAAACAGATATATCCTTTATTTTTATAGATTTGTTATCGTGTAAACCCGTAAACGTGTATTTTATCCGTTATAGCTGTTTTTAACGATTCTTTCGGGTACGATCTGTAATTAAAAGTTAATCATTTTCTTGATGTTTTAAAAATATCATTTCTGTAATGAATAGAAATTTTATAAATATAGTTTTATAAAAGTATTTCTCGTCGTATACTCGTAAACTAACGTATCTTTTTGTATATAATCGGTTTTTTCGAGTTTTCTTATCATTTTGATCGTTCATGAGGGTTATTATTTTTATGTAAGGTCAAACCTATGTTGAAGTCGAAATTCAAATCACCCTTTTATTATCCAAGTGTGTTCATTTATAAAAGAGTTTGTTAATTAACTTTATAACCAATTTTATACAAAATCATTTTTATACTTAAACAACATGTAACATATTTATTAATCTTTTTTTCCATGATTTATATAACAATTTGGACATAGAAAGTGTGTAATTTCATAAACATAAGTATAATTCGTTTTACATATTAAAAATCCTAAGTGGTGATTAGTTATATAATACATGTAAAACTATAAAAATGATGAAAGTAAAGAATGAAGGTTTTCAGATAACCTTATTTGATGTAAGTTGATGAAACAAAGTATCTAACCCTTGTTTAGATATAAAACCTTAGCTTTCCATTTTAAAACCTAGTTACACTTTTCTTGATTATTACTTGAAAAGGTATTCCAATGCTTTGGAAACACCTTGTTATCTTAGAATGGTGTGTAGTGCTTGAATATGTTGAAGAAAAATTTGTTATGGATTATGTAAAGGGGGTTGTTTGCCGTGAGCTTAAGGAGAGAAAAAGGGAAGAGATTTTGTGATTTTTGGTAAGTGTTTTACTTGTATGTTTTTCTCATCACTAGATACATGCATATATGGTGCAAGACTTAGTCAAAGAGACATGTTGAGGGTCTTAGGGAAGTTAGTCATAGTCCTTGGTCAAAGTCTTTGGTCCAAGGAACAAGTGATGGCTAGGTTTTAATGAAGAGGTATGGTACAAGACTAAGTGTTGAATTCTTGTCTTATATCTTTGCATCATTTGCCATAAATTCGGCAATAAGAAAATATATGTGATGTTGTTGAGTAATTTTTATGTATTGGATAAAAAATGTGGGTATTTGTAGACGCGTAGAAAGTTTTGGTGGTGCGGATGGCTTCAAGTTATTTATCGCGAATAGTAACACTTTACGTATCTGATAAAAATAATTTTAAAAAGTTAATTATTACTTTCGTAAAATAATATATTGCTTGTTTGACGAAAACTTCAATTCGTTTGGTGTCCGTTTACGTTGGTTATTGATTTTTAGTTCACGCGATTTAACTTAATACTTAAAATTAAAAGCGAACGCGTACGAGAAAGAATAAAATAATAAATAGGGAAAAAATGACAAATGAATGATGGCTAAATAGACCTGAAAATACGGAATGTTACACTTTTATTAATAAAATTCAGTTTAAAGCTCTTTGAATCTTACTTTTAAGCTCTCATTTAAATTCTCAAATATTAAGCTAAAGTTCAATAAGCCCTCATAAGCTAAAAATCAGCTCTAATGAGGTCTATAAGCTCATTTTAGAGTTGAATCTTCTTATCATACTTTTCTTCTTAAAATCAGTTAAATATTAATTTACTTTACTTGTCTGGGAATTATGAGCTATTTTGGGAAGGGATCTAGTATGGATGAGATCCTGGACTTTTACCACCTAGCTTATTAATAAGCTAGGGAGCTTGTAGCTGCCAAATTTGGTTCCTCTTGTTTAGCTGGAGGCCTTGTAAGTTTTCCTTTAATTTCTTGCTTTAATTATTAGTTGAATTGCTTTCTAAACTTAGATCTGCTTATTTGCTTATTTAATTGGTTATTAGATGCTTTATTTGTGTTCTATCTAGCTAATATCATAATAGTTCTAGCTTGTTTTTGCTTTTCTTAGTTTAGATCATAGATTACTAAATCACTTTGTTATAAACCTTAAAAAATCCAAAAAAAAAAAATAGGGGTCAAACAAAAAAAAAGAAATTTAGCTTAAGACTAATTTTGTTGCTTATTTAGTTGTTTAAGTAATGCCTATAAGATTAATATTAGTTGTTTATCATCTGGGTTAAGGTCTTATTTAGTTAATTTTCATTTTGTTAGCTTAATCATAAGCTACTATATCTGTAAAGGGGGTTTGGCATAAGCAAGTTTGACCATAAAAAGTTAATAGAATTTGTGCAAAACACTTGTGTCAGTTTTAATATCACTTAAGATCAATAGGAAAACATCTTTCAAAAGTTAAATGTTAATTTTCAAAAGTTAGGACTTAATTTTTACTTATATTTAGTTGGCTAGACCAGATGTGTCACTCAAATGATCCAGATAACTTATTATATCAAAGCTTATTTTGTTTATCAATTTACGAAAGTGGATTTCTCAACACAGACGATAAAGATCATAGACAAATCTTTAAAACATATAGATCATAACGGGTCTTTCGATCTATACCGATATGATTATATAATCTAAGTTGATAAGCAAAACCGACAAGATGAGAAATAATAGGGGTGCAAAGTATTTGTGCGGCGTACTTAGGGTGTTAATGCAATAGTATTTATGACTTCATTTATTCTTCATAACCAGATAGAAAGTGCGGCGCACAATCTTGTAAGTGTGGCGTACTTATGGAGTTAATGCACTATTTTCACTTAGTCTTAAATTCTTTGACTTTGAGGAGAAGTGCGGCGCACAATTGCACTTTGCAGCTTGAGACTTTATCTTTTTCTTGTATCTTGATTCCAAAGTGTATAAGTACTTGATCTTTGTTTAATTTAAGCTTGGGATGTCTTCAAGTGAACCTGCAAGTATTTCATGCTATTAAGTATCGAAAGTTCACAAGAAATGATAAAATATGAATAAATAATGCCACCAAAAACATGTATAATTAAGGCATTATCAGCGTCTACTTATTTCATCATCGAGACTTCCTTCTATTTTCTACCCTTTTTCTTTAAACCTAATATATCGATTGATGACTTGCTTGAACATATACAGCTTATGATTGAGACTTGAATTATCTAGTTTCTAGTAGTCGAGGTGGTTGGTTGAAGACATGGATAACTATCACTTAAAGGAGTTACGTTGTAGTACTCAGTGTTACACGTAGGTCGATGTGGATAATTTCAAGAGGTTTTGTACTTCTTATATGTTTTGGTTGAGTATAGGGTACTTAAAGATTTAATCTTGCACCGTTCTTTAATCAACAATAGTGCAAGCTTAAGTAACAAATTTAAGGGATTTTACTTCATTTTTAAGTTTGGTATATTGGGTTTACTTCACTAAGTGATCACAGCAATAGCCGACAAAATACGAGGTTGGTAAGTTAGCCAGAGAGTTTAAAGGTTGAGATGTAATCAGCAATTCTCACAGGATATTATTGTGCTATTCCAAGACAATGGTACTTTACAGTCCAAGAAAAAATTTTAAAGTTCTTCAACGACATTCATATCCAAGATCTTGATTATACCATGTTTTCTTCATTCTTGCTTCATCTCCTACTACAGTTTGTGAAGTTAAGAGGGTAATGGTTCATTTGGATCTCAAAAATTATGCTTAAGACACGAACTTCTCGTGTATATGTGCGTACACAACAATGATGCTTCCGAGAGTTCAAAACCATCATGGGGGAAAATGTGTACATCCGGGACTTAGTTGACTTTGATGTTACCATGTCAACTTCCAGGGGGGATTAATGTATACTACTTTACCAAGTATGGTTTATGAAGTATTCTGCAGATGTGAGAAGAATTGTTGCTGATTTCTCGCATGCACCCCGAACGAATATTCACCAAGCCCTAATGACAAGAAGCAGTGGTCGTTGGTGTGGTTTGACTTCTACATAATTTCGCTATGCACTTTAATGACATATAGAAGACTGTTCGAGCTACATCAAAGTTTCAAAATCTGCTCAAGATAGGGATGTTGGTTTGGGGGGAAGCTGATTCAGAAACTTCACCAAAAAGGAGTCTATAAAGAAAGCTTTTTAAGACATGCTGCATGAATTGGGGGGAAGTTAATCCAATTCATGCATACTACAATGGTTCCAGAACAAGTAAAGACAATGAAGATCCAAGATGGAGTACAAGTTTCAAGACAAGGAGAACTCAGAAGACATCTTCAGCTTTGGAAGTGCTTTGGAAGACTTTATTTTTTTGTAATTGTACTTGATAGGAACATTGTAAGTAATTCCGTATGTGTCCACATATTGGGGGAAGATTGTTAGCCTTAAAATATGGTGACAAACACCGAATTACATCAGTTTATTTATAGCGTGTCACATAGGGACTAATAATGACTAGTTACGATAGTTATATGGCACTAGGACTATAAATACCCCCTCCATACTTCCATGGATGGGTGAAGCTCATTTTTGTAAAAGTGTAAATGTGTGTGTTTTCTCTCTAGTATACACACTCTTCCCATCTCTTTAACCTTTCAACCCTAATAAAATGGCTATTCATTTATTTCACTTTATCCAACCCCCATATCTGTTTTAATCCCTGATATTATATGTCATTTATTTTCTACAATAATCTTCATCTTTATCCTTTCTCTTGTCTTTATCCTTTTGACAGTAGAAACTCTTCTAGCAGTTGTAACCAGCAACATTAACTTTTATACCAGCAACACTAACTATGTGCAAGCAGTAGTAACTACTTAGAATATTTTCTTCATTCTTCATCAGCAGTACTAAGTTACACTAACAATACTAACTTTATGCTAACAGCTGTAACTTTACTCAAGCAGTACTAACATATACTAGCAGTACTAAGTTACACTAACAATAGTAACTTTTATACTAGCAGTATTAACTACTTAGTAGTATTTCTACTAAGTCTCTGAGCAGTCTTAACTTCCATTAGCAGTAGTAATATATACTAGTAGTAGTAATTGGCAATACTAACTACTTAGCATATTTTTCACTAATATCACTAACAACACTAAGTTATGCTTAGCAGCAGTAACTCTAACTTTAGTAGCAATAACTTCCAAACAGCTTCAAAAAGTCTTTTAATCCCAACAATCCTCCTAAACTTGATGTTCATCTTCTAAATCTTTAAGTTTCTTGATTAAAAGCTTTATCTTCACTAGGAGGATGCATTCAAACACTTCCAGGATTCTTGAGCTGTTTTGTCACGAGCTTAAGAAGTTGATAGCACATTTCATTCCAATGCTCAGCTTGAAGCTTCTTGTTGAGCATTTTTGTGATTGTTACAGGTGTAAGAGGATACTTTTTCTCTACCAGCATAAATATATGCAGATTTTGAAACATCACAAAATGTACTCCACTTGAAGAAAATAGCTTCTAAACTGTCACTTTGTATCCTTGTAGATTCCTTCGCACTTCACTCTCTACATCAGGATCAAACATCACTTTCAGATCACCCCATAACTCTCTCTCATAACCCTCCTCTGGCCTTGTTAACCCATGCTTAGCTTTAACCAACTTCTAGAGAGTTTCTAAGTCTTCTATGTCAATATTCTGAAGCATCTGAATAATTGATGAGTACTTCTTTGAACTTCCATCAGCTCTTATGATTTGAAAGTATCACATCTTTCCTTCTTTGATGATTTTCTAGTAAACAATGATTGGAGGCTTAGTGGCTAGAGGTCTAGCATCAATTGCTACCTCATCATCAGGAACTATCTCCATATGCGTTTTCATCTCTACTTCTTCTTGATCATCATCTACTTCACCTTCTACATTCTCATATAACTTCTGCTTCTTTAAATTTTCTGATTCAAGTTCTTCTCCTGCTCTTTTAGAACTTCCTTATGTTCTTGTCTCACTGCCTTTCACCAACTCTATATCCATGTCTACAAATGTGTTTACCCTTTTCATTTCTTTGTCAAATAGCATCTGAATATTGTCAAAGCTTTTGGTCTTCAATTGATTATGCTTGTATCCAGCCATGTTTTTCAGATAAGTAGACATTGTATTTCTCTTTTGAGATTTAGTTGGTGGTTTTCTTCTCTGCTCTTCTGCTCTAAGTCTTGCAAAATGCTTCTTCCTTTTATTCATGAGCTCTACAAACAATCTTGACTTTTCTTCAATAGTCAATTCTCCTAGTTCTTCTGCCTGTAATCTTGCAGCCAGCTCATAATCTGCATCCATCATAGCTTGAACATTATCCCATTCAGCAATGTTTGCATCTTCTTCTCTTTGTCTTGCAAGCTTCTCTTCTTCTTCTAATTCAACATCTAATTGAGCTTAAAGTTTTTGAGCAACCTCCTTATCAAACATAATTTGATCTTTCTTCTTCAAAGGTTTTTCAGGCTCAACCATTTTTGCCTTGCCTTTGTCTTTAGCGTGTGGAAGTTGTGATGGTTGTGAAGGTGATGTTGTTGTAAATTCACTTGGCTCTTGAACTACAACCCCTCTAGCCTTGGGTCTTGTAACAGCAGTTGTAGTTGTTATAGCAGCAGTTGTAACAACCTTGGGTTTAGCTGCTTTGATTTCTATTAAGGTCTGAGCCAGAGTTAACTCATCAACAGTTGTTGTTGTAGTAGTACTGTCAGTAGTAACTTCAACAGTACTAACTACAACATTAGCAGTAGTAACTATTTCACCAGCAGTAGTAACTGTATCAGCAGTACTAACATCCTTTTCAGCAATATCAACATCTTTCTTTGCCATACCTTGTTCATTATCAAGAACACTAGTATCAAACATCAAATTATCACCATACCTCCCTTGAGTCTCATCAACTAATGTAACCTCTACATTTTGGTCAATTTCATCAATTTTCCTCCCCTGTTTGGATGCATCCTCCTGATCACCTAAACCTTCATCTTCAAAGGAAACCACTCTTACAGATCTACCAACCTTGTATAACCTTCTGTGCCTGTGAGTTCTTGACTGTCACACCCCGCCAAGGCGGAAATGCGAGGCGTAAACAAGAATGGATATCATCATAACACATGGTGTCTATATAGAGAATACTAAAATGAAAACTAAAGTAAAGCAAAGACACAAAGTGTCATAACAATACCCAAAACCTAATGGTGTCTTTATTAATGAGAAAGAGGTCTCGTCAATAAATGACATGCAAAAACATAATCCAAACAATTCATGCAAACGCATTTATTCAAACAGAAAGCATAAATAACTCCAAGCATCCTACGGTCTCTTCTAGCCACTTCGCTCTAGCTTAACACCATTAAGCTCACCTAAAAATGATGCTTAAAAATGTTAACACAATGGTTAGTGAGAGTCATAGGTTTAAGACTCACATTATAAACCTTTCAAACCAATTACTGTGATTATCAAAACAATAAAGGACAATTATGCAACATATGAACTTATGCTAACATGCAAACCAAATCACCATATCATACCAACCATACATATACTGAGTAGGCGTACCCCTCCAATCCCACATACGTCACTTACGCACCTAAAAGTCTACCAACTAAAGCTTATATTTAGGTTTGGACCCATACCAATTCACTGAGTTGATCAACCTCAAATTAACGATCCGTGAGATGATCAGCCCCACTATTAATGATCCTCAACACAACACAATATCATGCAACAACAAGCCATATGCAGTCACATAATGTCCACACGCAATCAAAACACATAATCACAGCAATTCAAAACATTTCCAAAACACTTAGCATCATTTCCATCCCAATTTAAAATATTAAAAAGAGAGACAATGAAACTCACCTGATGGTTAGCTTCCCAAAAGAATCCAACAAAAGCTTCACAAATACTTCACGGATAGTCTAAACAATTAAGCACACAATAAGCTACCACCAATTAGGCATTCAACCCAATATGATGTAACCTTAACTATGATGGATATCTAAGCTATATACCATAGTTTTATACTTGTTTTAAACCTTTTCCAACTCTTATATACACCATTTACACTTCAATACTACACTTTAAATTTTCTGGATTAGAGCAGAATTTTATACTCACTTACGCGTCCTAAACGTACCACTTAAACACTTCCACAATTCAAACCAAAATTCACCATGCTACATATATGTCTTATGAACCTCTCCTAGCCCTTCCAAAGTCATTACCATTTTACAAATACCATTTAGAAATTCATTAATCCAAAGTGTCCAGAATTCGGCCAGAATCTGACCCCCTAAAAATATGACGTTAGATAACCCACTTAAACTTCATAACCTACTTAGAAAAAATTCAGGAGTCACACACAATATATAAACTAACTTCCACGTGATTTAGAGCCTCTAACTAGATGTCTAAGTATTTTTAGAAAAATCAAAACCAAAACTGAAATTCGTCACAGTTTTACACACTGATTTTGTAAAGACCTTTTGACCCACTTCCCGACCATAAAAACTCACGAGACCAATTTTGCTGGAAAGTAAACTCTCTGAGGTTATTTCCAGTATGTTGTAAATTGTTTATTTGATAATTTATGATTGAGTTATGACCGTTACAAAACTGCTTAATTTTCTGCAGTGAATTAAACAACTAATTCGGGCGATCTAGACCCTAACGCATGATTAAATCACGAAACCAATTGAACCAATGATCAAACAATCATCATTAAACTATAAACTCCAGAAAATTTAAAACCCTAATTTATAAACCCTAATTTATTTTCATGATTAAACCTAATCCATCATGCTTAGATTACAAGAATTAAAATAAAAACTAGAATTAACAAAGATTAGAAAATACCTTAAAAGAAAACCCCATGCGGAAATATATCAGTAAAAGGTTCATATTTGAAGATTATACCATTAATCTGTGGCCCAAGCCATTAAAAATTTAAACATAAAATGCAAAAGATGTGTTTTTTAACCGTTTAATAGTGTTACTGTTGTGGTTTAGAGATCGCCACCTAACTTAATCAAGGTGTAAATGTGATTGTATTTATGGTTTGGCTACATATCTGATGCTAAAATACAAAAAAGATACTGAAACTCATAAAAGGGAATGGTCCAAAGTTTGCTTATATAAAGTCATACTGCAGATATGTTAAGTGCATGATTTTCAAAATGTTGTTATGTGATGAATAATAGCTAATAGTATGTATTGATAGCTAAAAAATTGAATTGAGTACAAGGGACCTAAATCTCAGTTTAACGCATCATTACCTCGGTAGCGTTAAAACGTATGTAACTCCAAGTTTATGAACAATCACCTTATCCATCACTACATTAGTGTCCACACCTGCAGGTACAAAAAGTCGTAATTGTCCACAAAAAATACACGGATCTCAGATATTAAATACGGTTTACAGTACCAAACGCACATGGCAGCAATCAAACTTTTACGCGAGTGACACTGCCAAGCCAAGATAACGGGTTTGGTAAACCTTGCATATTAAGCATCAAAATTATCATCAACCATCAGTATACCCATAGATGTTTCCAACAAGACTGGAAGGGGAAAATGATGAAGGTATAGCTTAAACACCACTTTGGATCTGGACCTAATAAACAAGCCAATGTATACCACATCAAGACAAAGAAAATGTCACCAGAGTTAGAAAAAAACGATTGCGTTTTTTTATACCGCACGAATCTGAGTGAGGGAAAAAAATCTAGCAAATAATCTCACATTTTATCGAATCAAGTGAGACCATTCAAAGTATATCATCATAGGCTCTCAGCTAGGACACTGATAAAACTAATTATAAAAGGCACGTTTTTCTATCTTGAAACGATAACCATTGAGTGCCTTATCTATAACGGGTAGCTCCGATCCATTCCGAGTGAGGCTTCTAGATTCTTAAACATTCGATAAACAAAGAGGATCGGTGTGATCAACATAGTCAGGCTTGCAAAAATTACTATTGGCCCTGCCAGGGATACGACCTGATATCTCTCACTTTATAACAGAGAGGATTGGTTCACTATGGCTGCAAAAATTAATAATTGCCCTGCCAGGATACGACTGATCTCAACTTTGCTCAAATCCGCTGAAACACACTGTAATTCTATCATCACAACCTTTTGATTATCCTATCATAGATTATGCGTGGAACGGATTTCCCCATCCATAAAAACTACTTGAAAAAGCAATAAACAGATTTTAAACCATTGTGCTTAGGTCTGCTAATATAGTACCAAAACCAAACACCATTATTGACTGCAACTATAACCCAGGTCAAGCTACCTCGCCAACATACGGCCAGTGTTGGCTGCAATAGTAACCCGGGTCAGGGCTACTACAAAACTTGAATGTTACCATACCGGTCGCCAACATACTGCGAAAGCAGTTGAGTAGGCTGTCCAGTTAAACCCGAGTCCGGTTTACTCTCGGCAAAATACCGGCATCATCTGATACCTATCTCAATCTCACATATTTTTACAACAACGACGCACCTGGTTTCAATATCCATACAACATAGTATACCTTCGTAAAAAAGTAAGAATCAGGACACTTATAACGCTGACCAAATTGCAAACAATGTGAATAAACAACAGGGTCAATGCATCACAAAGGTTATCAACAAATTGAATGCCATAAAGGAACACAGACCAGTACTGTGGTTGATTCCCTTGTATAGTGTTATCTTTTTTGTTTACCACAGGAAGAGTAATTAAATGAAGTCACCAGAACCGTCATGTCATCGCATTATTTGGTTAACTAATATTGGAATCACCCAATTGTAAACATATTTTTATAAGGGGGAGGGGCTTAGTTTTTTGTATTTCATTAACACTTGTAAGGCTCAGGTCTTCACACGTAGAAGCAAAATGAAACACCATTGTTGGCTGCAACCGCACCTGGTCAGAGTTACCAGCAGCCAATATACTGGCAGTACTAGGCTTCAACAAAACCCGGGTCTAGTTACCCAGCAAAACAATACCGGTCCTTGTATATGATTTTATAATATTCAGCAACAGAACGTTCGTGGAGGTTGCTGAGGCGAGAGATTCTCGCGCTCAAACCACTCAGTCCAACGAATGCGCAACAAAGCAAATTTAAAGGTTCAGCAGCCTCAAGCCAACACGAATAAAAATACGTATTGAGTGCGATCTAAATTCTTATAATTCAATTAGCTAACAATGTATGTGTGCATAGTCATCAACACACCTGAGAACCAGACAAAAAACAATTCAACGCATGAATAACAGATTCAAACCGCGAATACAACAGATACCAAATAGTGTTTAGCACTATTTTTTTCCATTACCTTTATTGGCTTAACATAGAAACACTAATATAAGCAATCAACAACTTCGATACAAATTAAACATACGAAAGTACACAATAGCCAAATTCAAAATACCAATTCACAAAGAACACAAAGACAAACAAACCCTACACATCTCGATTTACAATAAAAAGCAACACTTTAACCAAAAAGAAAAAGAAGATACTTACGTATCTGCTGCTAACCGATCAACCAAAAGCATGGTGAAACATATGGAAGCAATCCCAAGATCTTAAACACGTCTAGAAACCCATCGAAACTCTAAAACCGCAATTTTTATTAGCTATGCGTTTGTCTCAGCCAACCGACCACTGTCACCCCGCCGCCGGTGGATATGTTGATGTTTTTAAGATGGAGAAGAGATAGTTATGGTGTGGAGGTTTCTAGAGTTTATACTTTCTGGAGAAGAGATGATACGTACAAAGCGTCGATGCCTCTAGAAGATGGTTTTCGGTCATGATGTCAGATGATTTTACCAATGAAGACAATATGCATTAGATGGGATTTTAAGGTTAATTGTAGATACGAAGAAAGGCTATTTATAAATGGAATACTATTTATATAACATATTTTTTTATCTACGTGTCTAACATATTACTGGTTTTGAGAATTATGCTTCATTGAATTACTGGTTTTGAGAATGCACACTTTGAAAGAGGTTAACAAGCATGATTTTAAAAGCGCCCCTATGAAAATACGAAAGTAACTTATTCACATAAATACGCTTGGCAAGATATGTATGATATTGACATACATATAGAACTCCTTACAAAGTTGAAATTACTTTTAGCGATGTACAAGCTAAAGGGGTTGATAGTCACCAAAGTTTATTTATGATGCACTCAACTAGTGTTAAGTGTTTCTATTTTTGAAAATCATTATTATTTAGAGTGCCTTAACCATTTGTTTTACCAATTATTAGATGGTGTAGAGATATAATATAGTTCCTTAAAAAACAATAGCCTGATCAGAAATTAAGTAGCATTCCATGATAAAACAAAGTTCGAAACACCATTACACTTTGCTAATTACTGAAGTATCCGTTGTTACCGGTCACCGACAGGGGGCGGAGCCAGAAAGTTTGGCTCGAGGGGGCACACTTTGATATTTTTTTAATAACTACACTTCAAAATGATTCTTAAGAGGGGCAAATTACGAAAAAACCCGGATATTTTTGAAAATTTACACTACAATTTTTTTCGCTAAGGGGGCACTTGCCCCTTGGGCCCCCCTTTGTCTCCGCCCATGGTCACCGAGCTACAAATACAACCCTCAAGACAAGAGGTATTATATTATAATGAGAACATAATGAGTCCAGTAAGTTATGAAAGAAACTTTGCACATGCTATTGGCCGAGACAATGAACGTACTTTCAGTAATAAAACGCCTATTCAAGTTTGTTTAACTCTACAGACTTTAGTATTTATACTCTATATCATTCTAATTAAACACGTAAACATTGTCGCAGGTTGGTTTGTTTTTAAGAAGGCCCGTATTCTCACATGGACAACTATGTATTGCCGTCTCACGAGTAAAGAGCAAGAAATGATTAAAGGTGCTTTGTTGTGACAAAGATGGGAATTATTCAAATTCAACATCAAATGTCGTTTACAAGGAAGTATTAGTTCGTATTTAAATATTTTACAATATTTCGTATGTCAAACATATTCGTTTTTTAGTAAGGTTTTGTATACGAAATAATATTTTTTAATAGAAAGCAACGCATTTCATTTCTATATTATCTCTTAACCATTACTTTGTTTTATAGTTTGCATGGACATACACAAAACATACACGTAAAATTTACTATGTAGTAGAATGGAGCTAGACCGCCCATCAGACGGGCTAGGAAGCTAATATATATATATATATATATATATATATGCACACAACCAGAATGAAGTCAATGAGATAAGAAGCTGGATAGAGCCTACACGTACTGCTAATCCCTTGCCACCTTGTTGCTCAAATCACAACCAGTTTAACCATCATCAAAACCTCAATACTTCATAACACTCAATATTCCTCCACCAGCTCGCACATCACCAAAAACAGAGGAAAACGCAATTGTTACCTCTCTGCTCCTACTTATATCCCACCAGCTACGGTAATACTGAAGAAGAGGAAATGCCGAAAAGGAAAAGGAGATTAACAAACTCATGGCTTTAATTTCTCTCTCGTTCAAGAAATCTACAAACCTACCACACAACCTTCGAACTTCATCAAACCCCAGTCCGAGCTAATCAAGATAAATCTCCAAGAATCAACAGAGGATCTGGAAAGGATAATCAGAGGGCAGTCAATGTTGCTGGGGCTAGGGAAAATGTAGGTACTCCGGTAGTGCAGAAGTTTGGGATTCAGTGTTACAACTGTAAGGAATATGGGCATGTATCAAGGGAATGTCAGAAAATGAAATGAGTAAAGGATGCAGCTTATCACAAGGAAAAGATGTTATTGTGTAAACAAGAGGAAGCTGGGGTTCAGTTTAATGCAAAACAAGCTAATTGGAAGGATATACTGATGATGAGTTGAAGAACAGAATTGGAAGCACATAATATGATACAGGCACAACTTCAAGAGGTTACTTCCAATCTAGTTGACAATTGTTGGACCAATCTTTGATGAAGAGCCAATGCAAAGGTACAAAACAAGTTATTTTTAAAAATAATGACCACTATAAATGTGTTTCCATGGAAAATGAACATCTAAGCAACCTGAATCTAGAATGACATATACTGGCGGAACATGTTGACCACCAATATGCACTATGATTCATTGGATATATGTTATTAATAGACTCCGGATGACTAAGAAGGAAACTGGTGATCTTGATCAAGAACGAGATTTGCTGCTGCTTTAATTCAGAAACTAAAATGTAAATTGATGACAGCAAAAACCCGAAATAAATTTTTTGGAATCATCCAAACAAAGGGAATTAGTTGATAAATTGAAAGGTGAAATTGAGGATTTCAAAACTAAGAATAAAAGTTTAGAATCATCAAATAACCATTTCAAAGAAGCAAACAATGAACTGTCCAAGACTAATCAGTTGATGTTTAAAGACCTTAAGAAGTTCCAAGCGGAACTTGATAAGTATAATGATGTGAATTATGCGTCAAAAGGTGGAAATTGATTGTGCAAAACAAAAGGGGAATTAATGTCATACAAAATCGATATTGAAAAATCATCACTAATGCATATACTCAAAAAATAAATGATTTAAATCAAACGATTTCGGATATGAAAAAGGAGCTTTGTGCACATCAAGAAACCATCTCCATAATGTCACAAGCAAAAGAGGCTCAGACTAAGCTTTACAAAACTCGTGAAGACAAAGAACTTGATAAAGTCATTGCTTTAGAAAACAAAGTCAAGGTTTTGAATGATATTGTATATAACCGGTCAAACTGTTCAAACAATGAATATGCTTAATTGTAATTGTAATACGAGGTTTTGCAAAACCTGAGCCTCAGAAAGCTCAAAGAGCGATCACGTCTGTAATGATATAGGTTGCTACAATGATAATCTTGCGTTAATGTTAGCCCCTGATTCTGACGAAACGATTCGTCTTGAAAAAGAACGTCGATCAAAATTAAGCGATTTAATCAGACCGTTTGATTATGATCAGTTGAATAATCTTTATGATTTGTTCGTTCCACAACGAGAAAAGTCGCCTGAACAACACTATTTTCCAAAAACGTCAAAGATGAGTCATACATCTTCTAATAAGGAATTTTCCAAAGAGTCTTTTCGTAAACAAACAACTTTGTTAGAAAAACGAATGGATGAATCCATTCCTTGGGATCAAAAGTGTAAAAGCTCTAAAGAACTTTTCAAGATTAAAAAGAGTGTTGACACATTTTTGCCGAGTGAACTGTTGCAAATAATCAATCGCCAAACAGAACAAAATTTGGATAACATCGATCCCTTTCATCAAAACACAATAGAAGAACTTATAGCCCCCAAATAACAAACTCAATGCGACTTAGAACACTATCACTTGTGTTTGAAAGAGGAAATGGTTGCTGATTTGAGATACTTTAATCTCTGAAAAGAAGTAAACACTCTCAAATCTCAACTAGAAACTCAAAAAACACAGTTTTTAAATGAAATCGACCGACTTTCTAGGGAATATTACTATGCTGATCACATAAATGCAATACTTGGAGTGTACACTGATTTGGATGAAGTTACTAATTTGCAATGTGATTACTTAGAAACCTGGGAAAAATGTGAACATCTTGAAAAAGAGCTTTCAAAAAGTAGAACAATGTCAAAGAGTTTTGAAGCACTTCAGAAACATGCGATTAATCTTGAACCTGATTTACAACAGTGTAAAGAAAAGATAAAAAATGACAAAACTTTCCCCCCAAAAAGAAAAATTCAGTCCCCCCCCCCCCCAAAAACCGTATTCTGAAAGAACGTGAACAGTAATTTTGAAATTCAAGACTTGAAAAACTCAATTACAAGACAAAGGAATGCAATAAGATAGAGTTGAAGAAACCATAAAAACGATGGGGAAAGTGAAAATCTATGGAAACTAAGTTTGAAAAATCATCGTTATTCGACAACCGAATGCTTTTAAAAGTCAAAGACAATCCATTTTAGGTAAACCAGCTATTTTTCAGATTCTCTTGCAAAGAAAGATTTTCTCAAAGTCAAAGACAGTCTACCAAACAAATTTATGTTTCCTACTGATTATTCAAAACCAATCACTGCACAGATTTTTTCCTCAGAATATGTTGCCAATTGTCAGAACACAAATTGACGCACCAGGAATGTATAAAGTGCACACAAAACCAATCAAACTAGAACACGACCTCAGTTGGCATCAGACATAAGGAAACCTAACAAACTGTGTCTTTCTCCTACAGAGTAATTCCCAATACTATGTAACAGATCACAGCTTAAGAGGCAATCATCTGGAAGATAGAGTCATGTCTAGACAATAGTCAATGGAATAAGCAAAGAAGATGAAGACCACCGTAGGAATTTAAGTTTTCAATAATAAAACGTCTGTAATGCGTGTAATGACATTGAATGTAGACCTTGAATTTAAAACTATGTTTGTGTTACCTTGGTGGAAAATGTGTGCTGAATGAAAATCATGATTGTGTGTAGTACATTTATATCAATGGCGTTAATTATAGTACAGACAGCCATGGATGTGCCTATTAATACTAGAGAACCCAAGCAGAATGTGAACCAATCTATTGCAACATCCAGTAAGAAAACCGTTGCAACAGACTCCACTGTCAAGAAATTTAGAAACACAACTAGGAAGATTTATGAGCAAGTTAGTAAGACATGCAGTTGGTGGTATCCTAAGTATACACCACCCGGATACAATTGGAAACCTAAGTCTCAAATAGGAATGTTAACCAAACGTAGTATGCCTCTAGGAACTCCATCTAGAACTGCTAATAGTTTAGAACATAAGAACTCCTAGGTGTTCCACTGTGTCCAATACTCCATTGTCTTCTAAATTCCTTTTGCACTCGTAGAGAATCATCTATTCATCGTCGACTCAGGGTGCTCAAGCACATAACCGGAAATCTCAAACTTCTAACTATTGTGAGAAATTTCTAGAACAGTGAAAGTTTGGAAATGAGTCAAATTGCACAATTCTGGTTATGGGAGATCTGGTTCAGAGAGAAGAGAACTATTACCAATCAAACGGATTTGATTACTCGAAGGGTTAATCATAAATTATTCTCGTTGGGTCAATTCTGTGATGCGGATTTGGAAGTTGCTTTTTAGAAGTCTACATGTTGTATCCGTGATTTAAATGGAAATGATCTTCTCACAGGTTCTCGTGGCACATATTTATATTCCATTTCCTGTAAACTCCAACAACATCCTAATCCAATTTGCATATGGCTAAAGCAACATTGTAACGCCCCGACCCAAAAGGGTAGAAGTATTACAAATATGGTGTGACATCAAAAGCATACATAATCATAACACAAGCATAAACAGCGGAAGTCTTAATAAATAACCAAAGGAAATAAGTCAACATGACTTAAGGTACATAAGTTCTCAAAGGACAGACATATCCAAACGAAATAACCGAAAATAACGAATGTCTTGAAAAGAAACAAATCATATATCAAAACTAAGATCTCTAGGGTAAGTCCACACTCAGCACTCATATCCCGAAAGCAACCCCAGCTCCTAGCTTAGATACCTGCCGCAGGAAAAGAAAGTGCGGCTGAGCTTACAAAGCCCAGTGAACAGATATATATAATCGAACGCAAAAGATAACGGAAAATCAAAGGATACGATATAAGGTGCAAAGGATATCACAAGACATGATCAAAGGAATACAAATATAAGGTAAGACAAATCAGAAGTCAATTCATAGTGTAAGGTAAAGATGAACCAGAAAATCGAATCAAGTCCAATATACCAGCCCAAACAAATCATAACAAAGTAACCATGGAGTAGCGAGCTCCAAATGTAAAAGACAGGATTACACCCAAACATCAGTCACCAAATATCCAAATATCATAATGTCATAATCCATCGAATACAAAACAAATCTAGGATGCATCCATACGCCCCTTAAACAAATAATAATCTTCATAATGCGCATATAATATCAAATGGGGGACGGTGTGAGAAATCACTCACCCACACATGAGTCATGCCAAAGGTGCATCAATGACACGGCCATGTTACCTTCATGGCTAGGAAACAAATAGTGGCTTGGGTCTCAACTGAGGTTCAAAGCAAGTCATATCAAAGTTCATTTCAAAGGGATCATAGCAAAGGTTCAATGCCAAAGGTTCAAATATCAAAGGTAGCATAGCAGGGTTCAAAAGAACATAATAACAGATCATATAAGAAAGCCAAGATAAAAGGCTCAGAGCAAATGTAGCAAATCACATAAGTAATCAAAGATAGAGAGGAATATGTCATGAGAAACCTTAACGATAAGGTCAGAATATCTGTACCTTATTCCGAAGCAAAGCAATAATCAAAGAAAACACCACAGGAAATCAAAATCACTCCCTCTTGGCCGAACCTAAAGAAATGATGAATTCGAATTACAAACCATTCATTTAAGTTATACTTTCCATTTTTTGTAACTTTCTATTTTTAGTAACTTTCCATTTTTAGTAACTTTCCATTTTTAGTAACTTTCCATTTTTAGTAACTTTCCATTTTTAGGGTTTAATATGCAAAATCAACAATTTTCAAGGTTAAAAGTGTAAATATCAAAGTTTCACATTTTATTTCTAGATTAAACCTTCCAATTTCTGTATTTACAAGTCAAACCTGAATTTTACATAATTTACATATTATGCCCTTTGGTTTAATAATTAATAAACATTTATCTTTAATTATCCATAAATACAAAACAAGGCCCTTATAGATTCAATTATGACAAAATCATTACTTTATACATTAAATACTATCCAAACTTATACTTTTTCCAGTAATTTTACAATTTCATTCCCTTCTATTTAATTAATTAATTTCTAATTACTATTATATGTAATTAACCATTTTAATCGCAAAATAATAATCAATATGACATTTATACCCCCAACTTATTTTATACAGAATATAATAATATAATACATGTCTAAAATTTAGGGAAAAAAACCCCCCCCATAAAAAAAGTTTTTATAAATTACGAAAAACAAGATCCTTAATAACTTTTAAATCACAATCGGTCTTAACTAATTAATTCACAAAACCCTAATTTAATTTTTCCCAATCACAAACATAATTATTATTCAATCATTGGCATTAAATTCACCTGGAAAAATTATCAAAACCCTAACCCTAATTTTATTTCTTTCCTTTTTCCTTTAATTCGAAATTGGCAAACAATGATAAATCCACAATAATTATTCGAATCCTTCCTAAATTTTTCCAACAACTTATCTGAGTTATATGTGATATAAACAACCCTAGTAAAATATAAAATCAATTTTACAAACCTTATTTATGCCGATTATACAATTACCTAAAAATTAGGGTTTCGAACATGTTTTAATTTATAAAATCAAAATAACATGCATGATAATTTTTCTTAAGCATAGAACGAATTAATATGATGAAAAATGAGTTACAAAAATACCTTTGATGATCCTTAGTGATTTTATGAATTTATGCTATTCGGTTGCTTAATTCGAACCCAAAACAATACCACGATCGAACCAAGCTTTAAACAATCTTCCCACTATTTTTCCCACAATCCTTGACCTTCAAATCACCTTAGAAAAATCGTGCAAGCCCTTGGAAAATTCTATGCCGCCTCCTTTTGATTTTTTTAGGGTTTCGGGATTTTGTATTTAGGAATTAACAAATGAAAAATGTAAAAGGGATATACTTAGAGTTTTGGCCGAGTCATATGGGCTTTCAAATAGCTCAAATCTGATTTTTAACTTTGCATAAATATTTTGTATATTATCCTTAATTAATTTGCTTTAATTTGTAATATATAATTACATAAATATTAATTAATTTCGGCTAAAGTTTATATATACAATTATTAATTATTTTTCTTACATAATATAAAGTATTTTAAACTTACAAAAATTCCATAATTGTCACATGTTGCATTTTTATAATTTCTAACCTTTAAATGAATTTTATTTAAGCTTTTATGAAATTTTCTTGCATTAGGGGTATTTTGGTAATTTTACACTTGTTGAGATTTTTAGGTTTTACAACTTCTTCCCCTCTAAAAAAAAATTTCGTCCTCGAAAATTGAAATGAACCGGAATGAAAACGAAATGAGAACGAAACGAAAACATACCGAACTAGACAAAGAAATGAGGATAACTAGCTCGCATAGACTCTTCGGTCTCCCAGGTAGCCTCACGCTCTGGGTGATTCTTCCAAAGAATCTTCACAAAAGGAATGACTTTGTTTCTCATGACTCTCTCTTGACGATCCAGAATGGATTCAGGTTCCTCGGACAAAGACATATCAGGCTGAATCTGATCAAAAGGATAAGATGCAACATGCAATGGATGATAATGGTATCCCCTCAAAAGAGATACATGAAAGACATCGTGAACGTGCGATAACTGCGAAAGAAGAGCCAGACGATACGTTCCAAAATCTCAAACGGACCAATGAATCGAGGACTAAGCTTGCCCTTGATCCCAAAATGTTTAACTCCTCTGAATGCCTTGATAACAGAAACGTTTAAACTCCTCTAAATGGCTGATAACCTTCAAGAAATACAACGATCTCCAACTTGAAACTCTTAGTCAGTCGATGCTTATCAGTATAACTCTTCTGTTCTGCGATCTAGGGCCTCTTTCAATTTCCTCCTTTGCAACAGACACTCTTCTCATTAGTAACTCGATGAGCTCCGGCCTTTCAATCTAACGTTCACCTACCTTCATCCCAACTAATAAGTGCTCGACATTTTCTACCATACAAAGATCGAAAGGTGCTGCCTTATGCTAGCATGCCAACTATTATTGTAGGCACAAATATCCACAAGCTCAATATATTATATCCAAAATCTACCTGTCCATTCCAAAGCATAGCCCTTCAACTATCTTCCAAAGTCTGAATTGTCCTATATGACTTAATCATCTAGGTTTTGAGGATGAAATGCTGTATTGTTATGAAATTTAAGAAGAGTTCCCAAAGCTTTTCTGTTTTCCTTTCTAAAAACGAGATGGTAAATTCGGATCTATGTCGGAATCAATAGAAGTCGGGTGTACCATTGCAGTCTAACGATTTCCTGTCGGAAAAATCTCCGCCAACTTAATCATACCATGGTCTTTCCGATAGTAAGAAATGAGCAGATTGGTTTTTTTTTAGTCCGATCTACAAACCACCCATAATCGCATCATGTCTTTTACTGAGTAGTAGGCAAAAACCAATAACGAAATCACATGGAAACTCTCATCCCATTTCCACACAGAAAATCTCCATCGGCTTTGTAACTAACCACTAGCCCCTCTGTGTTCAATTTTTGAATGATGGACAAGTCATACATTTGGATACAAACGTAGCCACATCTTGTTTCATTGACGTTCACCAAAAGTACTATTTCACCCTTTGGACCCCAAACAGCCCTTGCGGCTGATAAACACACAACCAAACGCCCTTGTGGGCTGTTTTTAATACCAAACACCCTATTGGGTGGCTGTCACAGCCGAACACACCCTAGGGGGGCGGTTGACTCGCACCCGGACGCATCCTTGTGGTGCCAAAAAAAAACAACGCACCTTTGAGGTGTTTAAACAAAACAAACACACCCTTCTTGGGTGGTGAGACACAACCAGCCGCACCCTTGTGGTGCGGTGACTGTCACCAAACAAACACACCTTGGTGGTGGTGTTTACCTACCGAAACAAACCACCCCTTGTGGTGGTGTTTACCCACCGAAACAAACCACCCCTTGTGGTGGCTGTTGTCGGTCAAACAAGGAAGGGGGGAATGGTGAGTGAGGGCGAGTGACTATGGGGATCGGGTCACTAGGAGTACATTTGGTCTCGGCCGAAAAAGTTAAAAAGTCAAGTCAGACCCTAAAAGTCAAAGGGTAAAATCGTCATTCAAAATTTCAAAAATTCTCGGATGTTACAGTACCTACCCCTTAAAGAAATCTCGTCCCGAGATTAAATTTGTGTTATCCGATTGTGTGACCAAGGAAAGACTTAAGGTTTAATAAACTCGTTCTAAACAAGACGCTGATAACTTTATTCAGCAAAATTCGGTGTTTCTACACTTCTCAATCTACCAAAAAATTTTGGCTAGGTTTGTCCAGGATATTCAATCCATCAAAATGAGTATCTCCAAATATATCATTACAAATCTTATGACTGGTATAACCGCGTTATAAGGAAAGTCTCATTATAGTAAAAACCTCAAGAAGAATGTGTAGTCGCGTAAGTATGTTTGTATAAGTTTCTAAATGTCCGAGGACGGAGTCTCGTTTCCACTATCTGTAATGTTCGATGATTCACATCAACGTTGCTTATGTATGTAAGTATTCAACTTACTTGGCAGTACTAGGATGTATCGCGACCTAAGTCTTCATACTAGTGGCCCGAAATGAATAGTCCAACTATCTGTTTCGTCGATAGGTGTTTACCTAGTTTAAGGGGAGTTGCATAACCTATTGGATAAAGTTGTAAGTTTTGTACTCAATCTAGGGACCAATCCAGGAACAACAACAGCAACCATAACGACAATTAACCGTAACAGACCGGTGATGGGAATATTGTACCCAGTTTGCTATTTCGAGATGGATTCAACTCCATTGTTCAAGTAGTGAGCATGTCTGTTAGTTCCACGAACAGTTCGCTATCATAAAGATATGTAACGGAAAAAGTACTTACTTAAGAATGAGATAAGGTAGCTTAAGTAAGACCTTAAGATTCTACCGAGTGGTAAGACATAATTGTGTCTCTAGGCCTTTTTAACGAATTCCAATGATCAGCGGGCTCGAGTTCATACCCGTTTCATATCGGATACCATTAAGCCCACTCATTTATAATTCATTATTTGCATAAAGAAGCGTCCTAATTTATGTAAATAATCAATTGATAAACCTATGGTTCGGTGATTTACAATTTATTTATTTAAATGAAGAGGCGTCCCAATCCTTTCAAATAAATATATTATAAATCATCCTACTTAATAATTCCCGATGCAATACGCGTACTCAGATAACCATCAAGGTGATGGATGACATGACGATGCATGTGCTCTAATGAGTATGGGACGAGTGTTCAAACCTCATCTTCGGAGACTGGGAGTAAAACTATCAGGAGATTGTCATCGTGCTCAAGATCGTTAATAAGTACTCGGTTAGAGTGATTAAGGTAAAGGTCTTTATGAACGAGTCAACATAGCAATTATCATATAAATCCTCCTATTACAAGTCCCGCCCATACAAGACTTGTAATACTTAGATTTATACATAATCCCATGTAAACAGAACTGTGACGGGTTTTGTTTACATATCAATTATCATATTAATCCTCATATTACAAGTCCCGCCCATACAAGACTTGTAATACTTAAATTCATACATAATTCCATGTAAACAAAATTATGACGGTCTTCGTGTAATACAATATAGTATAAAGCTATGAAGAAAATTAATATCCTTAGAGACCATTGTTTAACTTACAATGTCTGAGAACGAAATGAGACCATTGTGCAACTCACAATGTCTGACAAGTAGAATGAGACCATTGTGCAACCCATAATGTCTTAAAAATATTCTGGTATTTATATAATAACTCTTATATAAATAAGCGTACGATATACGCTAAAGGAATGCAAGCATATATATATTATATATATGTATGTCATGTAAGCACTTAATGCAACACGTAATGTAAGCACAAAAGCAAGTAGTGTGTATGCACTTTGAAAATGTTTGATGTGATGCAATGTTTGTGAAAACGGTTATAGTCTAGGGTAAAATATGCAACCTAGTTTCTGATACCAGTTGCTCGGATACAATATGTACACCCCCCAAAAATGCGTGTCACAACGGAAGTATGTCCGGGGGAGTTACTTCATAATACACAGCGCTAGATACAAGAGAACGACCTCTAAATGTGTCGAAAAAAAATAATCTCGTTTATTTCCTTGAAATTGATATAACATTTGTCCCATAATTGTATCACCATGAAAAAACTTGAATGTAAAGACTCCAATGCACTTCAAGTAAGCCAAGTATCTATATCACCCGAGAAAAACATGCTTAAAACGGTCAACATAAAGTTGGTGAGTTCATAGGTTTGTTTAAATATGAATGTATGTTTTCAAAGACATGTATTTGTCCACTATGTAATCACTAGATACCATGTAAAAAATCCAAAGATTTATAAAGATGCATGACTCAATCTTAATGTCACCAAAAAGTACCAATCTTCTTCCAAAGATTTATTAAAGAATTGCATGACCAATTTACCCTGTCACCAAAATTTTTTGTTTCAAGTATGTATTGCACTTTATTCAAGGGGTGGGGGGGGGCGGGGGAGGCCCCCCCCCCCCCCCCCCCCCCCCGGGTTTTTTAAACTCAAGTGAGGGGGGGGGGGCACAGTAAATATCCATGTGAGTATAAAACAATGATTACAATTACTCTAAGTTCATAAAACCGATGCACTAATATAACAGTAAGAGTTCATATGAAAGTGTTGTGGGCCCTGTAGGCCCAATCAATCGTAATCCGACATGTTATAACATTCGTTTGCCCAGTGATAGCTAATCACCCGAACGGGGGTTGTCAATCCCGAATAGATCTATTTTATAACATTCGCGTAGACAACATGCTATAACGTTCGTTTTCCGTTGTTGCTTAATCACTCCGAACCATGGGGAACACACCCGAATAGATTCTATTTTCTATACATTCACGCTCCACCCTCCAAGTGATTTACAGTTCATGAAGCTATGACGTAGACTTATATATATATCTCACAGGCGTCCCCTCAATAACACCCCGGGCCTTTTATTTTTAGGAATATGTACTCCCGTTACCGGTGTCCCCTCCAAGAACACCCGGGCAGTACTTTATTGTTATCAGTTCAATCCGCTTAAGCTAATCCGTAATCATTTCAAAAGTAAAGTATGCATTCGTGATCAAAAATGAAGTCAAATAATGTATCCCATAGCGAGCTATGTAAATGAGTATGTAAACCAATTTGTAACAATCATGTAAATGCATTTGTAAACAAGCATGTTCTCACCCCAAAAATATATGTAAAACATGTAAAACGTGGGGCTATAAACTCACCTCGATGATGAAGAACGATTGACAGATAGGCATCTACTATGCACAACACAAATGGAAGACGAAACGGCTCGATCAAGAAGTTGCAACTAATCTTAACGGCTAAGTACCACTAGCCTAGGATGTGTTTGGGTTTTCCGGTGAACCAGTTTTCGTCAAGCGACCACGTGATAAGTTTTAGATTTTCCAAGTATGTAATAGTGCTGGATGTTGGTTAAATAAAATAAATCATAGTAATAACGGCAAAGTGTGTATATATTCGTATATATTACTATTAAAATGAACAAGTGTATAAATTAATCGTGAATCTATATAACAAAGAAAACCAATAAAATAAATAATAGTTATCGTATAGATGTAAACGATGTTTTAAGGTTACAAATTATGTTAAAACGATGTTTGTACAGCTTTTACGACAATTATGATGCTATCTTCTAGTTGACAATGATAAAATATAAAAATAATATTTTATAAATTTATATTTCGTTTACTCGACGGGTTATGGCTAAAATAGTTGTTTCATTTACAAAAGTGTAGTTCTCGTTCGTTTATCTGGTTATTGTATAATTACAAATTAACGATCCTAAGACTGTATAACTTCGTCTTTTATTGGTTCTTCTAAGATAATAGAAATTGCAACGAAATTTATTAAATATAGTAATTTATATAAATGTCGTCATGACCTTTTCGTTTAAACCACATTTTCCTTTTTTTTATGAAATTCAATCCATGTTGCAATTATACCCGTGTTTCAATGTTTCAAACACCCGCGTGTTTTAGATATAATATATATATATGTTATTATATCTTAAACGAAACAAAGTAATAAATATCATTTTTATTTAACCGTTTAAACCACCACTTAATCCGATTTTATATTTATAAAAATGCTTACGTTATATTTAATTGTCGCTTTATATTACTCCAATAGTCAATTTATGTAACCCAAACACAACCTTACGGTTAATCTGCTTTCACCCAAAAACCATCCGCTGTGGTTTGATCCGCGAACCAATCACCCCCTGCTATCCCAAACTCCCTGTTGGGTTTCCTGAAATCCCAAACACACCCTTAGCGGATTTCTGCCAACCCAAACACCCCCTTTTGGGTGTTTCTGCCAACCCAAACACACCCTTGTGCGATTACCCAGCCAACCAAACGCACCCTTAATGCCACACAACGAAACAAACACCCTCTTAGTGATATTAACCCAAAACCAAGCATACCCACTCATGTTTCTACTAAACCAAACACACCCCATGGTTGTTATAACAAAACCAAACACACCTAATTGTTATAACCATCAGACCAAACACCCTCTAATCTGTTAAACTCTAACCGAACCCACCCTAATTGTTGCAAACCAAACGCACCCTGCTATGGTGCTTTTACCCTGACCAAACGCACCCTTTGTGGTGTCTGTTAACCCAAACAACCCCTATGCCTGTTACGCCAAACCAAACGCACTTTGTTGCGTTCTCACCAAAACCAAACGCACCCTAACTGGTAGACCCAGATCCAAACGCACCCTATGTGCGTAAATTACAACCCAACGCACCCTTGGTGCTTGAGACAAAACCAAACACCGCACCCCGGGGGGAATTAACGTGGCGGCGATACATGCCACCAAACGCCCCTTTTATGGTGGTTTACAGCCGAAACAAAACACCCCTTGTGGTGGTTAAGTACCACCAAACGCACCCTGCGGTGCTTTCGAGACAACCCAAACGCAGCCTAGCTGCTGCCCTAAACACACGACAAACGCACCCTTTTCGGGTGGTGGCTGACCCACGAAAAACGCATCCTAGTTTGGTGTTATGACAACCAAACACCCCTTGGCTATTTATGAAAACAGCCAAACGCACCTTTTTCTATTTAAAAAATATAACAAAAACAAACGCACCCCCATGGTGGTGCGGGTGAGGTGGTGGTGTGCGTGGTGGTAGGATGGTGGTGACGGGGTGTTGGTGATGGTGATGATGATGATAACGCGAAGATGATGATGATGGTGGTGTTGATGTCGCGATGGTGGTGGCGGCTGGAGACGATGGGGATGGCGTGTGGAGCGCATGGTTCAGCGGATCGGGTAGATCGAGCTACGGGGATGGTTTTCAAAAACTCGCCGGAAAAGTTTTCCGGTGGCGGCGCGACGGTGGTGGCCGGAGGTTGGCCGGTGGCTGCCGGATATGAGGGAGAGAGAAGTGGGAGGGTGAAGTATATATGTGTGTGTATATTTTTTGGAAAATAAAATAAAATATATAAAACTTTTATTTATATATAAAAGTTTAAAATGAAATTAGAAAGTATATAATAGTTTAGGGTTTATTGTGTAACTATTTAATATAGTTTTTATAACTATCGGTTCGGGACTCGTTTGAACTAGTAGTTAACGGTGAAAAAATACCTTTGATGATTCTTGATGAATTAATGAATTATTGAACCCGGTTGCTTAATTCGAACCCAAAACAAATACCACAATCGAACCAAGCAATTTACAATCTTCCCACTATTTTTCCCACAATCCTTGACCTTCAAATAACCTTAGAAAAATCGTCTAAGCCTTGTAAAAATTCGAATGCCGCCTCTTTTAGATTTTAGGGTTTTCGGGATTTTTGGTTTTAAGGAATTAAAAAATGAAAATTGTATAAAAGATATACCATGGGATTTGGCCGAGTTTAATGGGCTTTCAAAAGAGATATATCTGGATTTTAACTTTGCATAATTATTTTGGTTATTATCTTAATTTTATTCATTTAAATTGTATTATATAAATAATTAATTATACATAATTTCGGCTAATAAATGTATATATAAATATTAATTATTTTTCTTGTATATCATAAGGTATTTTAAATCTTACATAAATTTCATAATTGTCATAAGTTGCATTTTTATAATTTCTAACCTTTAAATGAATTTTATTTAAGCTTTTATGAAATTTTCTTGCATTAGGGGTATTTTGGTAATTTTACACTTGTTCAGATTTTTAGGTTTTACAAGCAATCACCTTCTCGCTTTGCATCAATACCGCACCCAATCCTTTATGTGACGCATCGCAATAAACAATAAAGTTCTCAACTCCTTGAGGGAGAGCTAAGATGGGTGCGCTACACAAATTATTCTTCAATGTCTAAAAAGTTGCCTCTTACTTGTCACCCCATTCAAAGGCGACTTTCTTCTGAGTAAGTTTGGTCATCGGCTTAGCAATTTTCGAGAATCCTTCAATGAATATCGAATAATAACCGGCAAGACCTAAAAATTGACGAATCTCCGTGGGAGTCTTGGGAGATGGGTAATCTTTTATGGATTCGATCTTGGCGGGATCCACGTAAAGGCCCTGACTATCAATCACGTGGCCGAGAAATTATACCTTAGGAATCTACAATTCACATTTTGAGAATTTAGTGTACAACTCCTCTTTCTTTAGTAGCTCCAGGATTAACCTAAGATGTTCTTCATGTTCTTCCTTGTTCTTCGAGTAGATGAAAATATCGTCAATAAAGACAATCACAAATTTATCCAAATTTGGCTTGCACACCCGATTCATAAGACCTATAAATACTGCTGGTGCATTCGTCAAACCAAATGGCATCACTTAGAACTCGTAATGACCATATCGAGTTCTGAATGTTGTCTTTGGAATATATCCTTTACGAACTCGTAACTGATGAAAGCCCGATCGCAAGTCTAACTTAGAATAAACACTGGATCCTTGTAGTTGATCAAACAAATCATCAATCCTCAGGAGAGGATAACAATTCTTCATGGTTAGCTTGTTTAATTCCCTATAGTCGATGCACATTCGAAATGACCCGTCCTTCTTTTTGACTAACAAGACTGGAGCTCCCCAAAGTGAGGAACTGGGTCTTATAAATCCCTTGTCGGATAGCTCTTGTAGTTGCTCTGAAAACTCTTTCATTTCAGAAGGAGCCAATCGATAAGGTGCTCGTGCTACAGGTGCAGCACCATGTGTCAAATCGATCTGGAATTCCACTTGTCGAGTCGGTGGAAGACCCGACAAGTTTTCAGGAAATACCTTAGGAAAATCTTGAACGATTGGTACATCCTCAAGTCGCTTCTCCCCCAACTTGTCTTTAATCTCCTTTGTAGTAACATGTGCCAAAAAAACATGATGTCCTATTAGCATGTACTTCTTAGTTTTGGTGCACGAAATGATGTTCAAACGAGTCTCGTTTCCCCGGTTGCTTCCGTTACCATGAACAATTAAGGTTTCATTTCCCCAGGGAATACGAATGATCTTCTCGGTACAATCAATGACAACATGGTATTTTGCCAACCAATCCATACCAATTATAATGTCTAAACTACCAAGTTCTACGGGCATTAGGTTAATGTTGAATGTGTGATCTAAGAAGTTTAATGTACAACCCGAATGATAGTGTTTATCCTAATTATTTTCCCGTCGGCTAGTTCAACATCGTAATAATGGTCTAATGTAGTAGGTGTGATATCAATTAGGGAGCTAAATGTAGTAGATACAAAACTCCTATCAGCACCAGTATCAAATAGGATAGAAGCACAACTGTTGTTTAGAAGGAACGTACCCATAACGACGTTAGAGTCTGGGTTTGTTCCCGCATTGCTCACCACGTACACTTTTGTTGGGGCATTGCCATTCCCACCTTGATCACGACGGTTTCTATTCTTCAACTTCGGGCAGTCTCTCTTGAAATGCCCCTGAACACCACACTCATAGCAAGTGCCAGCATTCTGATTCGTTCCGGAGTTCCCACGATTGTTATTATTACCATTGGGACCAGAACTCCTACAGTCATGAGCCAGATGGCCGATCTTCTTGCACTTATTACATCTGGGAGCACATGGTCCTTTGTGGTGATAGTTTCATTTTATACACAAGGGCAATAATCTCGTGTACTCCCTCTTTTCACCAGGCCCAACAGTGTAAGACCTCCTAGTGTTCTGTCTCTTATTTTGTTGTTGGTGCCCCTGGTTATTTCCAGCATTAAACTCTAACATTCTCATCTGCTCAGCTTCTCTTTCAGCAATAGTGAGGACTTTTTGATCCATTTGATCATTAGCAAACTCAATTGCTTTTTCCATTGTTGATAACGCCTAAATTATACATGTTTCTATGGCGTTATTTTATGTTTATTCTATCATTTCTCTTGAACTTTTCGTACTTAATTAAGCTTGAACTGCTAATAGGTTCACTTGAAGACTCTAGAGACCCAAGCTCATGAATCTATACACTTTGGGAGACGAATACAAGAAAATAAAAGACTTCTAGCCAAAGTTTAAAAAGTCTGCCGCACTTGCTACATTGTGCGTCGCACTTTCCTCTGAAACCTAAAACCGCCGCACATTTCCCCAAAGTTTGAAGAATTAAAGTCCATTAAATGCACCTGCATTAACTCCTCAAAACTGCCGCACTTATTTGTAAGTGCACCGCACTTCCAGTAAAATTCATTAAATGCTATCGCATTAACTCCCAAAGTTCGCCGCACTTTTTCCTAAGTGCGTCGCACTTTGCACCCAATCTTGCATATAAATTGAGGATGAATTTTCATCCTCAAGGCATCCCTCCTCACAATCATTCCTCACATTCTATCCTACTTTACACACACATACTTTCCCTCCTTTCACCAAAACACCAAGAAATACCTTTTTCTTTGAAGAAAAAAGATCTAACGATCAAGAACAAAGAAGTTTTCTTACCTAGTTGTTGAAATAATGGAAGTTTATGTAAAGTATGCTTTTGTTATGAACTCCTTAGCCATGAACCAAAGACAGTAAAATTATCCTATCCTCATACATGCTATATTCAAATGAGTCCTGGAAAAAAAGTCTATCAAGTACTATTAGATTGATAGTTATAATAGTTTCTCATTAGCACCAGAATCGACAAACACCTGCATCACAATAGTTGCTCCCCAAAAAAATTATAAACTTACCTAGCATAGTGATAAGATTATGAACTAAAGATACATTTCTGATTATGACTCCTAATGTAATTTCATTTGAGGACATTCTCTACTTTTGACTTCACACAAAATAAGAAACAAATTTGCTCCCTATGATCATTATGTGATGATAATGGTTTATGTACACTTTATAGCTCATGAATTCAAATTCCTTTACACTATCTGCGTTCTCTAACCAAAACCAAAAGTCGCTCGAAGTGTATCTTATATGTAGAAAACTAAAAAATATTGGAAGGGATGTCAGATATCTTATATTTTTATTTCTCTGTGATGTTTATTCTAAACTACAAGTAAATAACAGAACTACTACTCGAATGTTCTTCAGACATCACAAGCTTCAAAAACCATTTAAATACAATCTTCCGATTTTCCGAATCTAATGTAAATTAAACCTATTATTATTTCCCCAATTCTTGCCGATCTAATTTTCATTTTTTTTATTGGCGGCGGATCAAACCTTTTCCCCAATCTTCGATTAATCCCCTTATTCTTGGTGTTCTGGAAATAGTTTACTATCCCTGAAATTGGGATCAGTCTTTTATATTGAAGAATCTCATATCAAGCGTGTTAAGGCGTCTTTCTCATCCTGGGATATTAGGGTTTAAGATATCGATTGTCTTTTTATTTTTTTATTTTATTTTGCCGTGTTCTTATTTTATATTTCGCATTTAGCCATGGGGTTGGTTTCGTTCCAGAACTCACTTTTTCAATCCAAAAATCGACCAAACCTCCAAGATCTCGAAGTCGGTGTTCATCTCTAATTTTCCTGATGATTGTTCAAGTAGGGACCTTTGGAAGGTATGTAACGGTTACGGCACCATGGTCGATGTGTTCATTCCTAATAAGAGATCTAAGGCAGGGAAGCGTTTCGCTTTTGTTCGGTTCATTAATGTTCTCAATCTTGATCGTCTAATTGAGAATCTCAAAACTATTTGGATTGGTCGTTTTCACTTATCTGCTAATACTGCTCGGTTTGAAAGGAATAAAGGTCTACCTTTCAGAAGAGTAAAACATGTTGCCTTTGGTAATGGTAAAGGGTTTTAAGCAGCCTATTGTCTCAGAATCAAAGGTAGACCAAACGAGTTTTATTCGTATATTTGAAACTTACGTCTTTGGTTTAGACGACTCTTGCTGGGGAACATGGATCTCACGAATTGTGTTATGGGCGAAGTTCTCCAATTTTCTTCCATTTATATACTTACAGGTACTTTTGTGTTACGAGGGTTTTAATAAACCTTTTGCGTTGTTTACCTAGGAGGATTGTGGGTAATGATTGAATTGAAATCATCTAAGTCTAAATCGAAATTCATGGAACATGTTGGGGTTGCTTCGTGGTTTCGCCATCTTTGTAATGCGCAATCTGATTTCGCAGCTAAAGAACGGATAGTTTGGGTCGACATTGTTGAAGGAGTACCTTTTAAATGCTTGGGACACGTTCAACTTTTCAAAAGATCAGTTTTAAATGGGGTGAATTGGTTGAATTGAAGTTGGGTATGGATGACTATTTGCCAAGGAAATCGTATTTGTATTAAGACCAGCAAACGGAGAACATTTGGAAAGTTTTCAAGCTTATTGTAAAGGGAAGGTTTTTTTGGGCTCGTGCAAAGGAACTTTTTGTTTGGTCCCCTTCCTTCAAAGATGTTCTTGAGAGCGAATTGTTCTCGGACGACGCGTCCGCCTAAGATCAATGAACAGCAAATACCTGACAACGTCGAGGTGGAGAATGTGTGATGTGGTTTCGGACACATACTTTGGCGGTTAACGGTGAAGTTCAGGTTCGAGCAACAACATGGTGGTGTCTAATGATAAGGATTTCGAAGGTATCGTTGATCATTTCAATATATACAACTTACTTGACAAACGCACTATAAGAAGTAAAGAACCACGGATACGTCAACCGCATCCCTTATTCCTCCGGGTTTTCACACTGCCAATGATTATCCCGCATGTAATAATCAAGATATCATGAAGCAGAATCAGATCGACCTCCTAGTAGGTCGGCCAAGGAGTAATTCGAGAGTATTGGGAAGAGGCGGAAATACTCGTGGGTCAGAGTCTCTTCTGAAAGTTTTTAGTAATGGGTGTTTAAACTCAAGGAAGGCGGTGCCATTTTGGAGATTTTAGAGATATGATTACGGGGGGTCAAAAATGGGCTTTTCTATGGAAGGTTGTACTAAAGACATGAAGAAGATTTATATGGAAATCAAGGAGAACAATTAGTTTTCCGATGAATTGGCTTTCTTTAATATCAAGGCTAGGATCCAAGGCTAAGAAGGATGGGATCAAGGAGTTAATTTCTAAAATTAAGTAGTGTTTTGTATATTCAAGAAACTTAAGATGGAGTAGTGTTGTTTTCGGGCTAATGGAGGTTAAATTTCTATGGGGAAAATCTATTTTTTTTGACCACATTATTAGTTGTGGCTGTGGCAATTCAGGTGGTATTCTTTCGCTTGGGATAAAATTTCTTCAGAAGGATCATCTACTATATCTGATAAGTTTTATAGCTTTGTATGGGGACGTGGATAAACCGAACAATCAGAAGTTATTAATTTATTTCGGTTCTATGCCCCCCAATCTGGTTTCAATCTAATGTATGTTGTGGAGTTATCTCGGATATCTTATCATAGTTGGATGGTGAAAGCTAATTATGGGGGACTTCAACGAAGTTAGATGTATTGAGGAACGGTGGGGATCGGTTTTTAACAGTCATGGAGCTAAAGCGTTTAATTCCTTTATTTCTAATTCGGGTTTAAACGATATCCAGCTGGAAGGATTCTCTTTCACATGGGCTCATCCTTCGGCTACCAAGATGAGTAAATTAGATAGGTTTCTTATGTCTAATGGTTTACTTTCAGCTTATCCTCTCATTTCGGACTATCTGTCGGATCGTCACCTCTCAGACCATAGGCCTATTTTACTCAAGGAAGTCTTTTCTGTATTTTTGGCCCTACTCCATTTCGCTTTTATCATTCTTGGCTTGAGCTTCCTGGATTTGATGACTTGGTCTCAAAATTTTGGAATTCTTTTACTCTTGTGATTCCATTGCGTTTGATTCGGTTAAAAAAAAAGCTTCAAAATGTTGAAGAAGGAGATTTCGAGCCCTGGAGCTTTTGGATTTCAAATGGCATCAGGTAGGTCTTTCTAAGAATCTTAATCTAAATTGTGGTAGACATTGTTAAAGTGTTTGGGTATCAAGGAGGGAGTCACACGGACATTCTTTTATCTCGTTTGGAAATCTTGAAACATTACCGATGTTCAATCTTCTAAACAAAACGTGATATCATGCCAAAGGCGAAATTCGTTTGGGCATCGAGGGAGGACGAGAACACCAAATACCTTTCATGCTTTCATAACAAAAAAACGCGCAAATTTTCAGTTAAAGGTATCTATGGTAGATGGTGATTGGATTGTCGAACACCTGATCTTGTTAAACAAGAGTTTAGAGGCACTTTACGGACAGATTCCAAGACCCGGGTACTAGACGAGGTAGTCTTAACTTTCCTTTTCCTAATCGTCTCAATAATGATCAGATCTTAGAATCTGGGAATCTCATTCTTAAATGAAGATCTATTCGCACCAGCCGTTTGGGTTGTGGAGTTGATAAATCCCCTGGGCCGGACGGTTTTACTTTTGAATTTTTTCGTAAGTATTGGACCGTTGTGGGGCCTGACTTTTGCATTGCTGTGAAATGGTTTTTTGATCATGGAGTTTTTGCTATTGGATGCAACTCTTCGTTTGTGGCCCTCATCCCTAAAGTTCTTGATCCGAAAGTTGTTAGTGACTACCGTCCCATCAGTTTAATTGGAAGCCTTTACAAAGTCGTTACTAAGATCCTAGCTTCTCGGCTTTCCTTGGTTATTTCGGATCTCATCTCAGATGTTCAGACTGCATTTCTTCCTAATAGACAGATTCTCGATGGTCCTTTTATTATCAATTGTGAAAATCTTAGCTCGGTGCAACTTAAAAAAGCACAAGCCATGATTTTTAAAGTCGATTTCGCCACAGGCTTATGATTCTGGTTTGATGGGATTATCCTTGATTGATGTTTCATCTCTTTTGGATTCGTCCTAAATGGCGTTTATGGATTCGTGGGATTCTGTCTTCAGGGTAGGCCTTCTATTTTAGTTAAAGGGAGTTCCGACTTTGAATTTCATTTATAACGAGGCTTGAAACAGGGGGACCCCTTTGTCCTTTTTGTTTTTACTCATTATGGAGTCTCTTCCACTAATCATTTTACAGGGCAGTTGGAAGCAGGATATTTCAAAGGATACAGATTGACCTTCTACTTACGTTGACTCATTTATTATACGCCGTGGCAAAGTTACAAGTTGGCGTAGAGATTATGCTTGGTTGATGATCTCAAGATGCTCAAGATCACTATGTCAAATACAAGTTCAAGGAACAAGCTCAATCCAAGAAGTCAATGATCACAACAACATATTCACAAGAGAAAGTCAAGAGTACGAGCTAAAGACTAGGGATAAAGCATAGTATGCTAGGTTTAAAGTTTGTAAATTGGAGTGACCTCCCTTAGGGGGAGATTGTTGGAAACACGAAAAGTGTCGGTCACTTCCAAAGTTGTAATAGTCTTAGCTCGTAGTTAAGTATAAGGATTAGATTAGTAATCTAGTCCGGCCCAAGGTCCATGGGTGGCCCAACTCCAGCCCATGGGCCGGCCATGGTAGTATTTATACACCCTCTCCTAGTCTTGGAGAGGGTTGGTTGTTCCATTTGTTTTCACACATTCCATAATACATTCATCCATTCCATCCAAGTTTCTCTCTAACAATCCAACCCACATCTCACTTATTGTTCTTGGTTGATTCATTAGATTACTAGTATTCTTCAATTGGTATCAGAGCCATGGAGTGGTGTGTTTAGATTTTTGTGTTTGATTAGTGTTCAAAATCTTTACAAATATCAAATTAGTAATAGTTGCCCTAGTTTGGTTGCCCTAAGTACATGTCGCCCTATGACGGATATACTTTTTGTCAGTCCTTTTATAAATGTAAAATGATCAAAAAACCAGTCGCCCTAGTACATGTCGCCCTAATAGTACCAGTTGCCTAAAATATTTATACATTACAAATACGAACACATGGCGTGTTGTGGTGAGGTTGCCCAATCGCACAGTCGCCCCAGAATCTTTTGGCTTTAAAATATTTTTTGGGGGAGAAGGTGACTAGCACCCTTAAACTCGAACTCTTTAGGGAATTTTACCGATAAAAAATCACTCAACTCTCAATCTAGTCTAAATGTTTCATTTTTCAGGGTGATCACTCAATTACACTGTCATAGCATGTATTCTATCATATACTTGGAAAGTATACAAATCTCCACCAGCTAGAATTAGGGTCTAAACAGTCTTGAAGGCAACAAGGGTGAGACGCATGTTTAAATAGGGTAAATATTCCTGCAATCTTTACCAAAAGCGTTACACCAACGAGGGAAACAAAATCACATATATACATCCATAACGATGGAATAAGCATACATGATTGCATTCAAATCCCTCATTCAAGCAAAACCAAAGGTTAGGATGCAAAATGATATAGGGTAGGATAAGACATGGGATACACATTAATTTGTGTTAAATAAAATACACAAAACAAATAGTCTTTAATATTCTAAGGCTTTCATAACCAACTACCGTCCATCCATAAGCCCAAGTATTTAAGTCTATTAACCATCTGGATCCCCCACCCCCCCCCCCGCTAGGCGACCCCTGGCCCCCCTCCACTTTCACATAGGTCGATAGTTGCATTTTCTTGTTACCAAACAACGTTCCACCCCCCCCCCCCCCCCCCCCCCCCCCCCCAGCATGATCTCGCGCACTCCCTCTTTTCACCAGGCCCAGCAGTGTAAGCCCTCTTAGTGTTTTGTTGTTGGTGCCCCTGATTATTTCCAGCATTAAACTCCAACTTTCTCATCTGCTCAGCTTGTCTTTCAGCAATAGTGAGGATTTTTTGATCCATCTGATCGTTAGCAAACTCAATTGCTATTTCCATTGTTGATAACGCCCAAATTATACATTTTTCTATGGCGTTATTTTATATTCTATCATTTATCATGAACTTTTCATACTTAATTAAGCTTGAATTGATTATAGGTTCACTTGAAGACTCTAGAGACCCAAGTTCATGAATCTATACACTTTGGGAGACGAATACAAGAAAAGAAAAGATTTCTAGCCAAAGTTGAAAAAGTTCGCCGTACTTGCTTCATTGTGTGCCGCACTTTCCTCTGAAACCCAATTTTGCAGCACATTTTCCTAAAGTTTGAAGAATTAAAGTCCATTAAATGCACCTGCATTAACTCCTCAAAATTGCCGCACTTATTTGTAAGCGCGCTGCACTTCCAGTAAAATTGATTAGATGCTATCGCATTAACTCCCAAAGTTCGTCACACTTTTTCCTAAGTGCGCCGCACTTTGCACCCAATCTTGCCTATAAATTAAGGACGAATTTTCATCCTCAAGGCATCCCTCCTCACAATCCTTCCTCGCATTCTATCCCATTTTACACATACATATTTTCCCTCCTTTCACCAAAACAACAAGAAACACCTTTTCCTTTGAAGAAAAAGATCTAACAATCAAGAACGAATAAGTTTTCTTACCTAGTTGAAATAATGGAAGTTTATGTAAAGTGTGCTTTTGTTATGAACTCTTTAGCCACGAGAGGATAAATCTCTCATGACTACTCAGTGAAGTTACGATAATGAATAAATGTTTGGTATGATCTTGATCACTTTAATCTTAAGCTTATGTTGCAAACATGTCATATCTTATCTTATCTATTTTTGCTTATTAACTTAGATTATATAATCATATCGGTATAGGTCGAAAGACCCGTTATGATCTATGTGGTTTTAAAGATTTGTCTATGGTCTTTAACGTCTGTGCTGAGAAATCTACTTTCGTAAATTGATAAACAAAATAAGCTTTGATATAATAATAACTGGATTATTTGAGTGAAACATTTGGTCTTGTTAACTAAATATAAGTCTTAAGTTAATCAAGTTAGTTCGTAAAAACGTTTTCTGACGAGAAATCATTTTTATAAATTAAAGTCCCATCTTTGAGGTCAAATCATTTCCAGCACTTATAAATTATTCTCAACTATCCGAGTAGTCATCTTTATTATCATTGATAAAACTAAATTTATTTTCAAAATTGTTAAAGTCTATTTTCTTTCTGATTATTCAAACACTACTCTAATCCATGTGGATGACCTGGTCTTATCTAAAAAGATTATACTGCATACGTGGGTTATACTTTTACCAGTGTGTTTCTATATAATTCTCTAGTATTTTCAGTCTTATAAATTTAAAGCTTTTGAAACACATCAATTGCCTTGGGTTGATATGACATTACATTTCCTCGAATCATATCAGGAAGTCCACCAACATATTTCTCAACTTCATCTGATTCCTCATGAAACATCCTTCCACACATTATTGCAAGCTCTTAAAAATGCAGAGTGTAACTCACGACATCATTACCTTTTACTTTTAGGTTCCAGAGCTCAATTTCCAACTTCTTGATTTCACCCCTTGGGCAGTATTTGACTGCCATCATCTTCTTCAGTGCCTTCTAGTCCATAGCATAAGCAACATTTTAAGTAACAATCTTCATGTGGGAGTTCCACCATGTTAGAGCATTTTTAAGAAAAGTGCAAGTAGCAAACTTAACTTGGTTCTCCACAGCACAGTTGTTGATATGGAACACAGACTCCATCTTTTCGAACCATTGTGATAACACAACCACTCCTTCAGTACCCTTAAAAGTAAGGGGCTTGCAGTTCAGAAAATCCTTGTATGTACACTCACGCGTAGTGCGTACAGTTCCTCTAATTCCAGTGCCAGAATTGTGGCTTCCGTCGCCATGACCATTAGTGCTATTTTGAAGAGTTTCATGATTAGGAAGTGCCTCAGACACTCTTGCTTCGATCAGTTGCTCAACAACAGCAACTGTCATAGGGGCAGCAACCACAACAGCAGCCCTTGCAGCAGTAGCAGAGGTTCTCTTTGGTGGTATATTGTTCTAAATCACAACAATATAAAATACGTGAGCTTTCATAAACATCACAACATGACAAGGGTACAACATATATATAACAAGATCACATCACACAGTTATTATATAACATGATTGGGATCACAACACATAACAGAATTGGGATCGACATGACATAATACAACACATCATATATAACAGGAAAACATACATGATTATCTGATACAAGAAATAAATAATACAAATCCTACTGCCATGCTAGCTGGGCATATAAACCCATAATATTTAGCCGGCTAACATAAAGATAGCTACAACATGACATGAAAAAGTAAACCTATGCAAAACTATCAACGCCCTCGGGATCATCTGCATGAGTTGGATCTCTAGCCTGGAGTGCCTCAATCTGTCCTAGAGCTACTGACAACTGTCCCTGTAGAAATGAAACATGTACAACCAATGTCGTTGTCAATGCCTCCTATGAAACGATACGATAATCCTAAATCTACGTGTGAGTCCTATATGCCTGCAGCTCTTGGTAAACTGTCGAACTCAATCCCACTGACTGTACCCAAGCCTCTTGAGAAACTAAAGCCTCCTACTCCATCAGCAACACATTCTCTTGGTGAAATGCTCTTTCCACGATCAATTCGTCTACTCTCTTTGATAAGTGAGTCTATCTGTCCCGAGCATCCTCGATCATAGCATAAATATCTTGGGTGTCCTCCTCATGAACCTCAGCAAGCTCGGTTACCTTAGCATTGACCCCTTCCAGGGTCGTCGGTGCTATATTCTTAATAGCCTCTGATGGGTCTACCCAAACATCCCTAATGCCATAGCAACCTCCTTGGCTCTTTGACGTCTGGTCTCGGCATCCAAAGTGCCGATAAACCCATAGTCTGCTCTATGACCTCCAGTAGGTCTAGCAGCAGCAGTCGAACTCTGCCTCACCTCATACCTCGATGTGGGAGTAGTCAGACATAATCTCTTACAAGGTGGTAACTCGACCTCGGGAATGTCCTTCCTACGGTCGACTAGTGGTGGTATGAATAGTAATGTTGGTAGTGGTGGTAGCGGTGGTGATGGTGCTGGTAATGATGTGGGTACAGGTGGTGGTAAATATAGTGATGATGGTAGAGGTGGTAGTAGTGGTGATGGAAGTGCAGGTGCAGCCAAACACCTAGCAAATCGTTCCTCTACAGAGGGTGGTGATAGTGAGATGAGTGGTGATGGTGGTGGTGTAGGTAAGGAAAGAAGTCTTTTGACTTCCGCCTCTGATAGAGAAGGCATAGGTGTCTGGGGTCGGACAGACATCTAAGCAGTGGTACGGCCTGCAGGTGGTGATGGTGGTGTAGCCGCAGACTCATCGGTCTCAAACGGCTCTGTCTCCTGTAAAACTCGGCCTTCGGGAATGTCCTCTCTACGGTTCGACTTGTGAGGATGATGGTAAGGTAATGATGTGGCTACAGGTGGTGGTATAGGTTAGTGTGGTGGGTGGGTCGTCCCCCCCCGCGGGGTTCCCAGTGGTACGCGTTGTACGGATATGACAGGTAGTGCGAGATGACCCAATCGTGATGACCTAGTCGGACCTGATGGTCTGGGTGGTGTCAGGTGCGGCAGCATACTCAGCAATACGTGCCTCCATGGATGGTGACATAGGTGGCTCAAGTCTGACAGTCTTCCGTGCCCTACGGAGACGTGTCTGAGCAAAAGGGACCTTAGTCTGAGGTGATCTGGGTGTAGGTGCATTATGACTCCTCAGGATCCTAGCTGGAATATGGATACATGTGCGTCTTCACATCTTAATTTTGATGTTAATAATTTAAGTAATATTTTTAATTATTGCTTGTATCCGTCTGTTTGTGTTGGTGACGGTAAAACTATACCCGTCACAAACACGGGCCATAGCATTCTTCCCACTCCTTATCGCCCTTTACATCTTAATAATGTTCTTGTTACCCCTCACATTATTAAAAATATTATATCTGTTCGTCAGTTTACTAGGGACAACAATTGTACTATTGAATTTGACGCTTTTGGTTTCTCTGTGAAAGATTTCTTAACTCTTTATATCCTTCTCAGATGTGACAGTTCAGGTGATCTCTATCCGGTAACCAATCCGTTATCTCTTCCAAGTGCTTTGAGGTCTCTTAGTCCTTCTACGTGGCACCAACGCCTCAATCACCCGAGTGATGATGTATTACGCTCTCTTGTTTCTCTTAATTTTATTTCTTGTAATAAGGACAAGTCTCTCCATGTTTGTCATGCTTGCCAACTTGGTAAACATGTGAAACTTTCTTTTTCAAGTTCTACTTCTATTGTTTTCTTAGTGTTTTTATATTATTCATTCGGATATTTTTGGACGTCTCCCATTGCTAGTAGGGTGTTTTAAGTATTATGTTATTTTTTCTTGATCATTTTTTCTCATTATTGTGGATTTTCTCTTTGGGCTAAATCGAAGTGCTTAACTAAGTTTGTTCGGTTTTCGTTTTTATTATTTTCGTTCAAAAATTAGTTTAAATGTGAATTCGTAGTTTTTAATGTGATCAACTAGGTGGTGAGTTGATAACTCCAACTTCTTGACTTTTCTCTACACATGTGTAACTCCCAAATTGGGTCGCAGCGAAAATATTGTTTGGGAGCGTTACATCGTAGATCAATAGCACAAGATATGAGAACGACCTCTAAAAGAGTCGTTTGAAATACGATACATTGGATTTATTGAAATTGTTTAATACAAAGCACAACGGCCTAAATTGTTTAACATTTGATAACAAAGATTTTAGATCATAACAAATAATCAAAGATGTAATGACTCCAAATCTTTTATGCATGACTCCCCAAAAGAGTATCCCTAATGTATCCTTAGCATCTTGTGCCTCATTGACATGAGAAAACATGCTTTAAAACGTCAACATAAAGTTGGTGAATTCATAATTTTATGTAAATATAATGTAGGACCGCAAGATTTCCAAGTGTATGATAATGCAACAGATGCAAACATCACAAAGTGTAATTACGTTTCTCTATGCTCATGACACTGAAACTCGACATGTATGAATTTCAATATTACCCTTGATGATATTTTAACCCACAACATCCCAAATCTGACATGGTATACATCCGTAGGTTCACTCCGTGACACTA
>BQNB010019357.1:0-64215 GCA_026074375.1 Tanacetum coccineum | reverse complement strand
CTAAAATAACTTATAGATGAAAAGTGCTAAAGATCTTAAACTTTAGGGGGCAGAAGTGTCAAAAACTTAAAAAGTCTTATAACACCTCCACCCTCCCCGTTTTCACTCACACACACACACACCACACTTACACTTTTTCTCTCTAAAACCCTCATTCGAATCGTCATCTTCTAGTTCACCATTTTCATTCAATTTTGCGCTTAAGGTATAACTAAAACATTGATCCTTACACCTTAATGATCCTAAATCTCGAACGAATTTCGTTTTTACAAGGTTTTAAGATCGAAAACCCTAAAAATCAAATTAGGGTTCTTTAAAATTGAAATTGAGTGAAAACGCAATTTGATTAAGGGGTTTTATTCACATTAAGGTGTTAATGATTCATGTATAGCAGTTTTTAATAAAGATATCATATGCGTTATATTTGTTTGATTTTGTGTGTTGAATATGAGTGTTTTTGAGTTTTTGTAGGAAAGTTTATGGGTTTTGTGTTAGATAAGTGTAAAATGTATTATTGAATGTATGTGTGCTTTGATATCCACATTATGAATGTTCGTTCTTAGTGCAAATCGATTTTATGGTGAAAAATGCTCGTTTGTATTATTTGTTGATAAATCTGTGTCTATGAGATGCTATAAATGTTCATATGTATACTCCGATGCTATATGACTGAATTTTAAAGTTAAAAACATGGTTAAAACCATTTGAGTTTGTGAATCGAATTGGCAATTATTTGTTTAAATTGAACTAGCAGTTCCCATTAATCGACCGAACTCGCAGGGTGTAGTATTGAACGAACTCGCAGGTTGTGGTGTTGACCGAACTTGCAGGTTGTAGTGTTGATCGAACTCGCAGTTTCCTTTAGTGTCCGAACTCGCAGTTAGCATTAGTGACCGATCTCGCAGTTTCCTTTTGTGACTGAATTCACAGTTTGCCTTAGAGACCGAATTCGTATTTAGCTTTAGTAACCGAATTCGCAGTTTGCTTTAGTAACCGAACTCGCAGTTAGAATTACTGACCGAACTCGCAGTTTTTAGTATTGGCCGAACCTGCAGTTACTCAATAGTGACCGAATTAGCAGTTTCTATTTAACTTTCAAGTGTCATAATTCTAATTAAAGCAAACAAAAGGCTAAACACTTAGATTCTAATTAGGAGGTAACTTAAAACTTGTTTTAGATAGGAAATGTAAAATTTGTTATCTTTGAAATCTAATCAAGTTAAAAAATAGCTTAACTAATGTAACTAAAACAAGACTTAGGTAATCTAAATCCCTACTAGTTAGAATGAACTAGATTCCTAGATAGTCTAATTATGTTACAAAGGTGACCTAACCCATTAAGCTAAATTAAGTTAACCCTTTCTATGATTAGTTCTCTAAATGTGTTGAATGCTTTAAGTGCCATAGCTTGAAAAGGTCTCTATAGTGTCTTATATAAACTTGGTTATATATAAACTGTATTGAATCTTTTTTAGCAGAATCATGAGTATCATAAAAGAACAACAACAAGTCCTTGAAGACACGCTCTTGTTCTACGAGAACAACGTCTAAGGATTGGGAATTGTAACTACAGATTGAGCAGGACATTCAAGCCCAAGGAACCCACTTTTCAAGTTGCTTTGGATGTTCTTTCTCTCACCTTTTTATCAAGCCTTCTTGATCTCTGTAAGTGTTCCTGTCATCTACAAGCATGAATTCTGGGCTACTGTTTCCTATCACAAGCACTGCATCAAATTCAAGATGAACAAAAAGAATTACTCTTTTGATCTGGAAACGTTTAGAGATATGCTTCAGATTTGCCCAAATCTTCCTGGCCAAAAGGTTAAAGATCCTCCATTTGAAGAGGAAATTATTGCTTTCATCAAAAAATTTGGCTACTCCAGAAATATGAAGTCACTATCTGATGTTAAGGTTGAAACTTTACCTCAACCTTGGAGAACATTCGGAACCATCATCAATAAATGTCTCAGTGGTAAAGTAACTGGACTTGATCTACTTCGTCTGTCTTGAGCTCAAATCATGTGGGGTATGTATTACCAAAAGAATGTTGACTACGTCTACCTTTTATAGGAAGACTTAGTCTATCAAATCGAAAGCAAAGAGGCAAAGAAGAACAAAGACATGTACTATCCAAGATTCACCAAAGTTATCATCAAACACTTCATGTTAAAAGATCAATCAATTCCAAGAAGAAACAAGGTGGACTGGCACATGGCTAATAATGACCATATTCTTATAATAATGAGATTAATCCCCAAGCATGAAACTGTTCAAAAGTACAGTGCTATACTTCCTGATACTCTAACCAATCAAGCTATGAAGGAGTCGGATGCGTACAAAACTTATCATGATTTTGCTACTAGAAAGGTGATTCCAAAACTAAAGTAGGTATGGAGATCGACCAGGGAGAAGATTGATCAAACCCCTACGGCTTCTCTAGGTAAAAGACTCAAAGCTACAGCTAAGGTGGCTAAATCAGGAAAGAAGAAGCAACCTGCTCAAGGTTTAGAGAATTTATCAGAAATTGCATTATCTGAGGCTGAACAGATGAAGATTGTCACCAAAAGAAGCAAGACATAATTCCACAGCTCTCACGCCAGTGGTTCAGGTGCAAATAAAAGAACTGGTATTTCACCAGGGGTTCCTGATGTACCTACATATGGATCTGAAGATGAAAAAATTTCTTGGAAGTCCAGTGATGATGAGGATGATGATGAAGTAAGCTTGAGTAAAGACGATGATGAAAATGCTAATAATGAAGATGATGATGGTCAATATGATGATAATGAACAGACTAAATTAGACAATGATGGTGAAGACTTTGTTCATCCCAAGTTCTCCACTCATGATGAAGAAGAAAGACAAGAAGAAGAAGATAAAAAAGAAGAGGGTTTAGATTTGAGGGTTCAAACACCTTCTCATTTTGAATCTACTAATGATGAAACATATGATGAAGTAACTCAAGGAGACAATGTTGAGGGAGAAGAACTGGATGATAAGGAGACAAATGAAGAGGCAGATGTGAATGAATTATACAAGGACGTGAATGTTAATCTAGAAGGAAGAGATACTGAAATAATGAATGCCTTATTAGCTAATGTTCAAACTACTCAAGTCATAAAAGATGCTCATGTGATAATAACAGTTGTCACTCCTAAAGTTCAACAGCAAAGTTCTTCTGTATCATCAGGCTTCATCTCTAACATGCTCAACCATAATCCGGATATAAGAATTGACTCCATTCTTAATCTGAATACTGATTCAACTTCTCTAGGAGATGTTCCCGTCACTTTGAATGTTGAAATGCCTCCTTCATCTGTAACAACACTTCCTCCACCACCCATTCCTCTCGTTCAACCTCAGCAACAAACACCAGTTCCCACACCAACAATTGTTCTAAGTACTTCCCTAAAAATTCTTCCAACCTTTGGTTCCTTATTCAAGTTTGAAGATAGAGTAAAAGCTTTGGAAGATGACTTCTTGGAATTCAAGCAAACAAACCTATTTGCTAAAGTTGTTTTATTAATTCTTAGTATTGTTGATACGTACCTTTCCAACAAGATGAATGAAGTCGTAAAAACAGTTGTTCAACTACAATTAGACAGACTTAAAAGCGAAGCTCAAGTTGACAATGAAGACTTCATCAATAAAATTGAAGAAAATATAAGGAAAATCACCAAAGAGCAAGTCAAAGTTCAAGTTAAGGAGCAAGTCACCAAGATTTTACCGAGAATTAAGAAGTCAATAAATGAAAAACTTGAAGCTAAAGTTCTGATTTGTTCATCCAATGAAGCTAAAACATCCCATGTTGTAGCAGTCAATCTATCTGAACTGGAGCTGAAGAAGAAAATAGAGAATAACAAATCATTTAACGGATCAGTTCCATAGAAGAATCTCTACAAAGCATTGGTTGACACTTATGAATCTGACAAAGACATTCTTGCATCATATGGAGATACTGTCACGCTTAAAAGACGTTGAGATGATGAAGAACATGAGGGCTGAAGACGAAGAAAACCCTTCGATGATCAAACGGGGGTCTAGAGAAAAAGAGCTGGAAAGATTCTGAGTCAACTAGTACACCAAAGGAGAAGACTTCCAAGTCAACTAGCAAGTCTAAAGAAGGGTCCAAATCTCATCAAAAGTCTACTGGCAAGTCTGCTCAAGCAGAGGAACCAATACACGCTGACGAAGACTGGGAAGAACTCACACATCAGGAGTTCGATACAAGATTTATTGAAGATCAACCTGTTAATGAGACCACTTAGCATCCTTATTGGTTTCAGAAACCAACAAAACCTCCAACTCCCGACCGTGGTTGAAACAAGACTTTGCCTGCTAAACATTGACAAGTTCAACCTTGGATAAGCACTTTAGCTCATAATGAAGATCCTCGTGAGTCATTTAATGAACTGATGGACACTCCTCTAGACTTCTTAGCATTCGTGTTGAATCGGCTCAAAGTTGATACCCTGGGTCCAGAATTATTAGCCGGTCCAACATTTGAGTTAATGAAAGGTTCATGCAAGAGTCTGGTGGAACTTGAATATTTCCTTAAAGAAGTCTGCAAAGCAACTACTGATCAACTAGACTGGAACAAACCCGAAGGACAGCAATATCCACATGATCTGCGCAAGCCCTTAACATTGATACCTAATTCACGAGGTCATCGAGTAATACCTTTTAATCACTTCATCAACAACGACCTTGCGTACTTAAGTGGTGGAGTCTCAAGCCAAACTTATGATACTTCAGTAACGAAGACAAAGGCTGCAGATTATGGACACATCAAATAGATTGAATACTTGGTCTCAAACACCATGTAGAGTCAAGTGCCGATTGTCTACGACAAGCATGCACTCTGGGGAATCTCTCACCGGGGGCAAAAACGTCAATAATTCTATGGATTCGCAGTCAAACAGGGAATCTGCTCATGATGTTAACTCCAGAAACAAAATCATTGGAATTAAAAAGCTTACGATTGTCGAAAAGCACAATTACAAACATTTGGAATGGATCACTGTTCGTAGAGATGACGACAAGCGGTACACATTCAAAGAAGGCGATTACAACAGGCGCCTTCAAGACATCGAAGACATGCTACTTTTTCTTGTTCAAGGCAAGTTGACAAATCTCAATATTGAAGAACGTCTAGCTTTGGGTGTTTCACTGTGAATGTTTACAAGAAGCATTGTCATCAGAAGGCGTGTTGAAGATCTTTAAATTGGTGCAACAAAAGGTTTACCCAAAGAAACTCAACTCAAAAGCCAGATACTTTACAGATCAATCTCAAACGAAAGACACCATAAACAAGCAATAACTCTAATCCCAAAGGCTTCATATATCAGCAATAAACACAATAAGAATCGCTTGATGTGTATTAGTGAACTCCACAATTTAGTGATGGACACTTAATGATTGTTCGATATGATCTTGATGACATTCTAAAGTGAATTCATATGGAGTACTTGCCACAGACAGTTTAGAGAAATGTAGACACGGAAAGAGCAGGAGCTATGATCCAGGCTATTGATTGACAACTCAGGAACAGAAGGTTAATGAGGAGCCTAAAAAAATTTTGTGGTTAAGACGGTAGGTGAAACGCTTCGGCTGCAGGGAAGGAACCATATGATTTATCATATGATTCCTCAACATAACAAGGTCAACCCAAGTACATAATAAAAAACTTATGACTTGATATATGTAGTGTAGACTTTAATGGGTAATATGAAGAAGAGCTAGAGTATAAAATTTTCACAATATTTTCTTTGTAAATTCAAAAAGTTTCAAATTATTTATACTCCAACACTGTCTTATATACCCACAAATATTGAAAGGAGGTATTAAAATGTTCTGATAGTTATTGGTAGACATTTGTCCCCTAACGTATAATCAACTAATAACCAAAATATCAAGAGATTAATATTTTTGGATAAAGGGAAAAATTTATAAAACTGAACAAACATGTATATGAAATGAGATCATATAAAATTGGACTCATATGCACGTCCACACTTAGGCATTTACTACGATTATATGCACATATTCAGGGGAGCTTTTAGTGACGAGAAAAACTCTCAAAGTGTAAATCTTTTGATATTTATATCAAACACTATGATCTGAACTTTTAAATGAATATTTGAAGGTGTTGATGGATACCAAGAAGACGAACATGTACTTAAATTTATGAAGTTTATAAGGATATTAAGCATAGGATAAATCAAATCCCATGATCCAAGCCAGAACTGGAGGATCTACCCAGGATATACACAAGATAGTGTCGAAGTCCTTATTATTATACAAAATGAGAAAAAGTGAGAATCCGGGAAAAGAACCGACTTATATGAGCTAGTGAACTGGAACAAACCCAACAAGTACTAAGTTATGAATCTCGGAAAGCGCCTGAAGGGGTTGAAGAATTAAAAACGAAAAGTTAAGATAAAGAGTGAACAAGAAAGAAGCCCTCCTTATACCAAGGTAGAAACAGGTCGATACATCTGCTGTCAAGAATCACAAAGATGATTGCTGACATTGAAGACTGACATCATAGACCCATGATGTAATGCACAACCCCCCTAGCACACAGAATCTCTCAAAGATTAATGTTTACAATACTCACGTGATATTACACGCATTTCAATCAACTTTCCTCACTTCGATTTAGTTGGTATTGAAAAGGTAGAGAGAAAAAAAAGAACATGTCTGCTCCAGCCTCGGATCACTAAACCAATGTACACTAATTAAGGTCTAGAGCCAAAAGAAATCATCCATAAATCTCATAGGACACATGTCAAAAATTATGCTTGCTATCACATACAATGTAATAACGAGAAATATATAAAGAGTACCTATGCATTATCCTTAGAGATTTGCCAGAACTTCAGAGTGATACTCAATAATCATAATAATAGTGGAAAATCCTTTGATCCAACATCAAACAAATCATGGTTAGGTGATCTTGTAATGATTCTAATGTAATCAAACTCGTAAGAAACTGGAAAGAAACGATGTACATTCTACAAAAACAAATTTGTTATATAGTATATATGAATTGAACAATTGATAGATGACTCTGAAATGATTAACACTCCTCGATGGTTCACAAAACAACTTTAGCAAGTAAACACGTAATTGATTTCATTGATTTTTCTATCAACTCGTGAGACAAACTCACGGTTTACTCTATCGTGTTGTTCTAGCTTGAGACGTCTGATAATAGGAACATGCTGAGTAACGATGAATCTAATACAAAAGTTTTAGAAGATTCAATACTGCAAATCTAGAAATCCTAACAAGGAGATTCTTTTCATAAATTGAAGTCTACCTTATCACAGGTCGAATCTCCACAGAAACTCGAGAGGTTACTCTAACCAAACATTGGCGAAAGTATAAAAGCCTTATTCGTACCCCCCGCTTTATATGCAAACTGTTTAATGCATGATACTTAAGATGGAGGTGAAATGACCTGGTTCAGCGTCTACAGATTTCATGGACACATGCTCATACCGAGCCGACAAATATAAATACAAAGTTCAGGGTTGGAAGCACGTGTATGCATCCAAAGGAGAATTTGTTTGGGTTCAGTTTGCCAAAAAACTGTACGGCGATTTTTAAAAAAGAGGGAGAGTTAAAGTAATTTTCCAGAGTTTGACTACAGAACAGCTAAGAAATCCCCAGCAACGGCGCCAAAAACTTTGATGTGTTTCAAAAGCTTTAAATTTATAAGACTGAAAATACCGGTTAATTATAGGGAAACACACGGGTAAAAGTATAACCCGCGTATGTAGTATAATCTGTTTAGGTAAGACCAAGTCATTCTACTAGGAATAGAGTAGTGTTCAAATAACCAAGAAAGAAAATAGACTTTAACAAATTGAAAATTACTTTAGTTTTTTACCATTGATAAAAGTTTTATGACTACTCGGCGATAGTTGAAAATTACGTATAAGTGTTGGAAATGATTTGACCTCGAATATGGGACTTTAATTTATAAAAATGATTTCTCGTCAGAAAACATTTTTACAAACAAACATGGTTAACTTAAGACTTATATTTAGTTAACTTGACTAAATGTGTCACTCAAATAATCCAGTTATTAATATATCGCTTATTTTGTTTATCAATTTACGAAAGTGGATTTCTCACCACAAACATTAAGACTCATAGACAATCTTAAAAAACCCATAGATCATTAACGGGTCTTTTGTCCTATACCGATATGGTTATATATCTAAGTATGATAAGCACAAAAATAGATAAGATAAGATATAACAGGTTTGCAACATAAGCTTAAGATTAAAGCGATCAAGATCATACCAAACACTTATTCATTATCGTAACTTCACCGAGCAGTCATGAGAGATTTAGCCTCTCATGGCTAAGGAGTTCATAACAAAAGTACACTTTACATAAACTTCCATTATTTCAATAACTAGGTAAGAAAATCGTCTTCGTTCTTGATCGTTAGATCTTTTCCTTCAAAGAAAGAGGTGTTTTGCTTCTTGGCTGTAATGGGAATAAGTATTGTGTGGTGGGTATGATTTGTAGAATGAGATAGATAGTGAGGAATGAGTGCTTTGAGGATGAAAATTCATCCTTAATTTATAGGCAAGTTTGGGTACAAAGTGCGGCGCACTTAGGAAAAAGTGCGGCGGACTTTGGGTGTTAATGCGATAGCATTTAATGGCTTTTACTGGAAGTGCGGGCCACACTTACACATTAAGTGCGGATAGGTTTTGAGAAGTAATGCGATGATAGCATTTATTAGACTTTAATTCTTCAGACTTTGGGAGAAAGTGCGGCGCACAATATTATAAGTGCGGCGGTTTTGGCTTCAAAGGAAAGTGCGGCGCACAATATTATAAGTGCGGGGGAATTCATTACTTTAGCTGGAAATCTTTATTTTCTTAGGTATTCGGCCTCCCAAAGTGATATTAGATTCTTGAGCTTGGGGCCTATTGCTCGGCTTCCAAGTGAACCTTATAAGCAATGCAAGATAATTAGTACCAAAAGTTTCTTGAGAAATGTCAAATATACTTAAAGAACAGCCATAGAAATATGTTTATTTGGGCGGTATCAAATCCCTCCAGCACTTAGCTTATTGCTTGACCTCAGCATTGGCAAGCGAAAAAAAAAATCATTGTCGTGACGTGTGAGAAAATTGAGATTTAATAAGGGTTTGCATTTTCGGAAACTTTTCAGGCATTAGACATAAACATTGCACCTCACACAGGGTAGAGTATGATTTTTAAATTCACTCTGCCACTCAGATAGGGTTAAATATGCAATTGTGTAAGAACACTAGATTTGTACAGACTAATTAGAAATTTCTACCATAGGCTTGTACTTAAACACTTATACCTGTCCATAAAGGGTGGAACTTTAGTACATAGAGAGGATCCCAATCTTTCATGAGTCCGATATTAAGCCTTTTTTTCTTTGACTACATTAACCACATATATACAACTTCTTTTTTACCAAATGGTAAATATGGCTTGCACAAGAGCTTTGCATTAACCTTACAGATATTTCAGCAATTATTGCATTTAAATAGGTGTGCTGCAAGAACAAGGATTTGCGGGTTACATTTCATGGGATAGGCTTCGGTGTCACGTTAAATGAGGATTAGCATAAGTTCTGAGCTTCTAAATTTAGTGGCTATCTTAAAAAATATTTATAACCTCAATACCAATGTTCTAGAAAAGGTGACAAAGACCATACGTACACATCCGTAACGACGGAATAGACACATATGACTGCATTCAAACCTTAACTCGAACAAGCTAAAGGCATCAATTATCTTAGGTATCAAAAGTGGATACCCGAATATTCTAAAGGCTTAAAATTCTCACAATTTAGTGGACTAGGGTGTGCTAGCTATAATGTCAATCCGGTTGGACTTGCCTTACTAAGAGCATTTTTTACTTTAATTTGAAAACATATAATTAGAATTTTTCATAAAATATCAGTTGGAAAGTTTTTAACAGGGCAAACATAGAGGGATATGATTAATTTTTCCTATTTGGCTCCCCTCCACACTTAAGTTGAACATTGCCCTCAATGTGATAACTGATAATAGAGATAAAATAGGGAAAATTAAAGGAAAACGGTACTTCCCGGGGCATAGAGAAGTGCATAGCTGTAGTAGAGCTATCTTGAGCATACTTTGTAATTTTCCATATCTTCAAGCTGGTGGTTGGGTAGGGGAAGCTAAATTACCTGCATAAGAGTAAACATACAAAAGCACACAAAAAGAAAATATTTTTGTTGATTTTTTTTAGAAAATAAATAAAAGATATTAGTAGAAGAATGGAGGAGGGACTCCTCCACACTTAAGTGAAGCACGGGTTGCCTCCCGAGAAGCGCTTAATTTTTAAGAGAGTCGTTAGCTAGACTCGTACTTCGAGAGTCATTCTTTTGGGAAGAAAGGAGTAACTGCCTCCCTTGAGTTATTGTCTTCTTCATGATATAGTTTGAGTCGATGGCCATTGACTATGAACGTCTTTCCATCTTTTCCATAAAGTTTAACATATCCGGATGGATATTAATGTTTTGCTACATAAGGTCCTAACCATCAAGATCTGAGCTTCGGTTGTTTAAATTTGAACTTTAAGTGAAATAACAGAACCTTGTTTCCTTGTTTAAATTCTTTTCTCATTTGTAAGTTTCTGTCATGCGAGACTTTGGTTCTTTCCTTGTATAGACGAGAGTTTTCATATGCTTGGTATCTAAGTTCATCTAACTCGTGTAACTGAAACATTCTTTTCTCACCAGCAGGTTAGTGTCAGTAGTATGAGACTGGGTGGCAAATTTTATTTTTTTCAGTGCCCAGTATGCACTGTGTTCAATTTTGAATGGTAAACGGCATTTCTTTCCATATATTAGTTTGTATGGTGTAGTACCGGTAGGTGTTTTGTAGGCAGTGCGAAAAGCCCACAGAGCGTCATCAAGTTTTCTTAACCAAATAGCAGGGTTGTCTTTAACAGTTTTTTTAAGAATTCTCTTGAGAGTTATGTTCGTGTTTCAACTTGACCACTAGTTTCTTTCCATATACTAGTTTTTTTAAGAATTCTCCATATCTTTTCATGGTTTTTTCCATTATTTTGTTACAGAAGTGAGTACCTCGGTCGTTGATTAGAGCTTTGGGCATTCATAAACGGCAGAATAGTTTCTTAGAAAAGGTGACTACTACTCGGACATCATTGGGTATTCCAAAACCCTGTCAAGGAGATCCTTCAGAACTCTACCCGATAACAGGCAGTATTTATACTGATTAACGAGAAATCGTGGTTATTACAACCGTATTCGACGAAGTGACAAGGCCACTTTTGTCCATACATGTTGATTATCACTAACCCTTTCATGCAGGTAATCTCGATGGTCGCAGCTATTGGATCAAGACAAGTCAAGATTCAATGCCACATGCTTATACTTGACCGACAAAAGTAAAGACATCATGAAAGCTCAAGTACATGTTTTAAGACTTCCGCTACTCTGATACCGTATGTCTTTCTTAAATTGATGAAGTATTAAAGTCAAAGAATTTCAAAGAAGTTTTCGTCACTCTGATACCAAACGTCTTTCTCAAAGTGACAAAGTGTTATAGTTAAAGAATTTCAAGAAAGATGTCTTATTCAAGCTTTCAAGACCAAGAAACAACAAACTATGAGCATGTCAGTCCGAAGGTCACAAGTACACAAGGTGGCAAGATCACAAGATGATGACAAGAGATTATCCTTGGTTGATGATCTCAAAGAAGTTCAAGTTCACATATAAGTCAAGCTTAACAGAACAAGCTCAAGCCTAAAGTCAAAGATCACTACATCATGTTCACAAGATGAAGGTCTAAAAACAAGTTGCGAGACCATAGACTAAGACAAAGCATAGTATGCTAGGTTTAAGTTTTTGTAAAATGGAGTGACCTCCCTTAGGGGGAGATTGTTAGGATCATGAAAAGTATTAGTCACTTCCATTATATCGTTAGATAGCTCGTATAGTAATATTTAGAAACTAAGTAAGCTAAATAGGCCAACGGCCCATGGAAAGCCCATGGTACCTAAAAGCCCATCCGGCCTAACTAAGTATTTAAACCCTTTCCATGATATGGAAAGGGTGTTGGTTGATTCATTTTTCACACATAATCTAATTTACTCTCTTTCACTTTCTCTCACTAGAATCTTCCTTCCAACCTTTCTCTCTCTAGTTTTTTGTGTGTTTGTTCAAGGATTGTTTATATTCTTCACTATATTGCTATTGATTAGGTATAAAAGATCATTTGATTGAGGACAAGCAAATCTCAAGTGTAGGGTTATTTTATGAGGTGTCAATTTATATACTTTTTCGGGGTCATTTAACATAGGGATGGAAACGGGCGAGAAAAAACCCATAACCCATGGGTACCCACACGTAAATGAGCGGGTAATCTAGTTATTTTTCACCCGCCGATAGGTTATGGGTGAAGTTCTATGCCCATCAGTAGGTGGCGGGTGGGTGACGAGTAATGTATACCCATCATGGGTGTACCCATTTAAGAAACTCACGAGTGACCCGCCTATATATCCACGGGTGTACCTCTAAACCCATTTGTGTTAAAATAAAATTTATTATATAACTTAAATATATGTGAGGTTGTTGGTATATATTTGATAACTAGCAAAATCTCTAGACTACACAGTAAACTAACAGTTTCTTTAAGTTACAAGACTAAAAGATGAATATGAAAGATCAAACTTTCAAAGACATATACATGATATATCTTAGTACATGTATGTGATTTGGTGTAATGATGATTAATTTTTCTAGTTTCAGACATGTCATTAACTATTTTATGAACTTGGTATTTAGAAAATTGATATGATGTCTTATTACCCAGTTTCATAGTTAGTTTACATATCATGGTTTTATGCTTTTGTTCCATTTCAAAAAACATGGTTTACACCCCCCCCCCCCCCCTTCCCTCACGGGCGATGGGTATCCACAGACATGGGTATGGATAAAAAGTTGTACCCATTGGTGGGTGATGGGTGGGTGGTGGGTGAGAAAAAAATCACGAGTTTGGGTGACTGGTTTGATAAACCTATACCCATTACCCACGGGTGCCATCCCTAATTTAACCCCCTAAATCATGCAAATATGCCCAAAATACGTGCTTAATTGTTTTTTTTTGTGTTTTTAGTACTTGGACAACATTTGGAGGAAATACACGTGACTTGGATTTATTTAAGAAAAACAGACAAGGTCTCAAACTTACACGGAAAAATTGATTATCAAGAGGGGTATACCGGTGAGTGGAGACGGCGTCACAAGTCTATTTGTGAACGGCAGTCAATGTTATTCATAGAGACGGTTAGAGATTCTGGTGACGGCGTCTGAAGTAGCCGACTTAAAGAAGCCCATAGAAGATTCGGCAGATTGGCGGCATCACAATTAACAAGTGATGCCATAACGACTATTTTCCTAAATATACAGCCTAATTTTTTAGGGTTTAAAGGTGAAATTCGTGGGGAATATTTAGGGAACGATTTTATACATTAGTTTAGTCATTTTTAGGGTTTTATAACCCTATTGTATCCACCATTACTCCATGTTTGATTAAAGTAAAGTTCTTTTATCCCTTTAATCTTTTGATATGTCTATGTATTGTTTGATTAACCATTCTTCGCTTTTAATTAACATGTTAGGCTAAATTTATTAATGTTTTCTTATGATAGCATGAAACTTAGTTTGTAATTCCTTTTACTATTACTTCTTGTTGGTGGTGTGCACGTTAGGCTCTAGAAAACTAGCTTCTTTATTGATTGCGAAGACGTCTAGGGAAACGTGATTGTGTAGAAATGATACCATCACAATAGTCTTCATACTACCTTTCCCTAATATGGTTGATCACCTTTTAAGTGTTTGAACGCTTTGTAATATACTTTAGAGCCTTTGTTCATAGTGTCCATACTACCTTACTTGTGCGTTGTCTTAACAGAATATTGCATAGAAAGTAGGTTCGTTTGATTCGCTTGTAAATTAGGAAATACTTACACATTACATCGCAAGGGTGACTGTCAATAGGTTTAGGAAGAGCAAACTAAGGAGTAGTACATGATTAAGTGAGCACGTTTGTTTATCTATACGAGTTTCTCCATTAGATTAGTTTAAAATTAGATTAGTAGTTAATTAGTTTAAATCAAACCCCCTTCAAAACCGATATTTTACTTGCTTTCTAAAAAATTAAAAAAATACAAAAATAATCTTCTCTCAACCTTTCAACCTTAGTGACATTTGATTCATGCCTACCCAAGCTATTCCCCTAGAGAACGATAACAACCCCCGAGTCTTGCCTATACTACACTACAACGATTAGCTACACTGCCTAGGGGGTTGTAAAACTTTGGTGTTACAATCAACCCGCATCAACCATGTCTACCGCATGGTAGAAAACATCTGCCAACGGGTGACTGATGCGCACCGTCCGCCATGACTACAACCATACAATGTTCATGGTTTCCCCGTCCAGATACAAACGTTGTTAACACTCATTCATGCGAATGTTTAATCGTTCAAAGATAATAAACCAAGGCTCATGCCTACAAACTTTAAAGCGGCACCAAATGACAGTCGTGGTTGCAACCATAAAAACGACGTGGTTGCCCTGCCAACGGACGACATCTAGTCAGCAACACTTTGTAAAACATAAATGAAAACAAAAATCATCATTGCCTTGGTTACTATATTAAGTATTTATGATAAAAAAGACAATGTGTTTCGTTTGGTTGCCATATTTAAGCAAAACAACAACGTGATGATTTTATGTAAACAGTTCTATCTGACAATTATAAGCTTTGGCGCATATCATAACAATGCAAACAACGTTAGAAACGATCTTGAAAAACCAAAAATTTTAACGTACCATCTACGAAAAACAAAGCAAGCAAATACCACATAAACGTTCAGGCACAACAATGATACAATCATAAAGCAACAGATAAAACCCATCAAACACGAATAACTCACATGTATTTAGCAAAACACACAGGAGAAACATCACAAGCAAGGACCAATGTCAAAAAGCACCGTCACACATACCAAAACTATTAATAAGAGAAGGAAAAAATTTCAGAAGCATAAAAACCTTTTTCAAGAGATTATCATCGAGGAAGAAGCTGGAATTCTAGATAGTTCAAGTAGTTGGTAGACAATATACCAAAAGGAAAAAAGAAAAAACAGACCAGACAAATGTCAAGCAATAAAAGTAGCCAAAGTATGCTGAAATTAAAGCTCAGATCTGCAGGGAAAAAAGAACGTTAGCAACCATAGTCCATGGTTTAGAAGATGAAGATGGTGAACAACACTTTATAAAAACTTAAAGCAGACAATAATCATCATCGCCAAAAATGTTATGCTACACACATATCATAAAAAAGGAGACCACAAGTGCTACAATTTTGACACAACATTATCACACATCACATCCGAACAAAAGTTATTGCTGATCAGTATTCGACCCTAAAAAAATCAAAGATAAAGCATCTAGGTCTATACCATGTATCTTTTTACGCAGCCGAACACCAAGCACCATAATATGAAGCAAACAACCAGACAGTTTACGGCAAAAGAACGTTAAAGTGAGGCTTAGATATGCAAACACAAAAGCAAAACTGAACCTCGTCTATGAATTAAACCACAACCTATAGTAGCTGCCCCATCAATACACGAAAATTGGTAAACGACACTCTATAGAAACTGGATGTAGAAATAAACATCATCACCACAACGACTTAAACGTTGTTTTAATAGTCATGGGATCCCACAAGCTTACACACACATACTTACAAAAAATACACACACAATCAGTCGAGCCTTCCGGAGTATGTTCTAACACACACATAGATACTCTCACCTGATTTTCACGAAGTACACAACGCTTGATCTACATCTGTACCACATATCCTTTTTCTGACCCGAATACGGATCAACATATTCATTGTGGACCGAAAAAAGATACTTGGTACAGATATGGAGCATACAACGTACATGTCATTAAAGGAAGATAAAGAAGGGGTTAGATCTAGAGTCAACAGAGTAGTACCAAACACTGTCTATGGCTGCAACCATAACCTGGAATGGCTACCTTGCTAAAAGACGAAATTCAAGAAACAACAAATAAAAAACAACTATAGACAGTAATCATCATCACCATAGTTACATTAGAAAACATAAACCACATCCTCCATAGATAGAGATCACATCGCTACACCACCAAATCACAGTCACATTTACCAACATAAATCATCGTTGATCTGTATTCAACCCACAAATAAAATTGACGGCGTTGGATCTACACTTGTACCTTGTATCCTTTTTCAGAGCCGAATACTGAGTAACATAATAATTCTACGGAAAAAAGATACATGGTATAAACGTAGATGATGAGGTGTCATTTTATACACTTTTTCGGGGTCGTTTAACCCACTAAATCGTGCATTTATGCCCAAAATAGGTACTTAATCATTCCTTTTCAGGTATTTCTCATTTGGAGGATATTTGGAAGAATTACACATGACTTGGGCTTATTTGGAGAAGAAACGAACAAGACTACGGACCTACACCAACATTAACCAAGAATTTCTCTACAGTGGCTAGAGACGGCGTCATAGATACAACGTGACGCCGTCACCACGAAGATCAAGACGACGTCACAAGATTCCATGATGGCGTCAGAGTATACGACACAGCCCATTATCTACACGATTAAAACGCGATGCCGTCATAACATTTTTCCTATATATACAAACCCGAATTTAGGGTTTTGTGTGTGTAACTTTATAATAAAAAAAGGGTACGAACCCTAGTTCATTTAGCAGCTGTCAGGGACGAATTTAGGGCCTAAAACCCACTATTGTACTTCCTCCAACTCATGTTTTAATCAAGTAAGTTTTATTTAATCATTCAATATGTCTATGTGTTGTTTGGATTATCTCTATGATCTTGTGCTTTATCTTTAAGATGTTTGGCTAAACTTTATTATGTTTATTTATTATTGTTATGAAACTAAATGTAGATCTTAGTGGTGTTGTTCTTGTGTTGGATGTGCATGTTAGGCTCTAGAAAACCAGCTTTTGTCTGTACTGCTGTTGATATGTCTAGGGAAACATGATTGTGTAGAAAGGATACCATCGGGTAACAGTCTTCATACTACCTTGCCCCCTAATATGGTTGATCCACTCTTAATATATTTCACATGCACTTAGTGAGCTCCTAGGGGCCATGTAATAGTCTTCATACTACCTTACGTGTGCGTTGCTCTAGCGGAATACTAAGTAGACGGCGGGTTCGTGTAATTCGTTCATGACTTAGGAAATAGTTACACAGATCATCACAAGGGTGACAAGGCAACAACACTAGGAGAAGCAATCTAGGGAGTAATACATGATTAAATAAGCACAATCTTTTATCTTATTATTATCACCAATTAGCGTAGCTTTATATTTAGTTAATAGCTAAAACCAAACCACCTCTTTAATTATATGATTTACTTGTTTTGCATAAAATAAAAAAACAAAAAAATAATCTTCTCTCAACCTTTAAAACTCTAATAGACCGTGATCAAGCCTTCCAACCTATTCCCCGAGTGAACGATAACAACCCCCGAGTCTTGCCTATACTACTACTACAACGATTAGGTGCTCTGCCTAGGGAGTTGTAAAACTTCTTGTAGAAGTCATACGACGACCGCATCAAGTTTTTGGCGTCGCCGCCTGGAGAATAGTTAGGTTCTGGTCATAGTTTAGCTTAGTTCTACTCGCTTGAATTTTTTCAAGTAAGAATTTAATTTCCGGATATTAGCTTTCTCGTAGTCTATCTTTTCTTTGTGCCATTTGTTTTGTAAATCACTCTTTCGCTCACCATCATGATGTATGAAAGACCGCCAACCACACCCTTTCAAAACCCCCCACGAAACACAACCTTCCCATTCCAAAGATATACCTTGGTGTTCCAACAACATCAAGATGAACCTATCTACGATGCGTGGACTCGTTTTAAAAACTTAATCAAAAGAGTCCATCATCATGGCCTCGATTTACGGTCCCTTACTTAATTCTTTTATGATCATGTCGACTACTATACCCGAATAGACCTTGACTTTGCAGCAGACGGGAACCTTAGGGAATTAAGTAATGAAGAAGCATGAGAAGCCATAGAAAATTTCGTCCAAGGCCAAAAAGAATGGGACAACCCACCAAACATTATTTCTGAACAAGAAGTAGCAAATTTGAAGGCTCAAGCAAAAAGATTGTTTGGAAATGAGGATGTTTGGATTGAGATGCATATAGGTATAACATGGGATAAGGTGGAAAATTCGGACCCACAAAGTACTCCACAAGTCCCCCATCATTTGAGGAATACACACCGCCCATGACTTACCCGAAAGAAGTAGAAGAGACTTTAGGAACCCCGATAGAAGTAGAACCTTTGGATGAAACACAAGTAGAGGATTTAGGATTGAGTACTTATAGTCATGTCCTATTTTCTTTAGTTTAGGGAAATTCTTGTTTGATAAACCAAAGCCTCAACTTTTACCCAATTTTCACCCTTAGATGTAAATCTAGGAGACAAAAGAGGAACCAAAAACCACCCATCAAACCACCTAGTCTGGATAGTTTTAGGATGAAGGAAGTAGACTATAACACCCCTATTTTTGACATATAGCAGCGGTAGACTAATATGTGTGGTATTATTACGATGCGCAACGGTCATTGAATCATAGAAACGCAACTGTAATGAGACGTTTTTAAATTATTATAGTTAAGTTATCCAGTCTTATTTCATCAGGGTTTTTTACAACCTAGTGGGTCCCAAAATCTAGATGAAAGCATAAAGTTTGAATGATTACATTTTAGCCTTCTTAATAGTCACGTGCCACTCGTTGCATAAGTTGATCAAATACTGAGATAAACATGCTAAAAAGTCAACACAAAGGTTGAGTGAAATTCATTGGTTTATGGTAAACAGTTTGAATATAAGTTCAATAGTGGGTTACGTTAGTATCACCATAAGTGTAATAATTGCAATGAGTACAATTATTATAGAGATAACAGTATTATTTTACTTAGTCGTGGACACCGAGACCTTGTGATAATCAATTATCTACAAGTAGTTTGCCCCAACGGTCGGTGCCTTTGCTTACACCCGTCATTAGTAATTTAAAATGAAGTGGCGTTTGGTTACCAAAAAGTTATAAGTACACCTACGGGGAGTTCAAGTACTAATGATCTATTCACAAGCATTCGCGCTTACTCCGTAAAGTATTTAACGTTCATGATAGTGGCGGTGTTAATGGAAAAAGTAGGGGATTTTAGGCAATAATATATCAGGATATCATACAGTTGGAAAAACACTCGTATTCATGGTTTATTAGGCTTGGATCACCCTCTCGCGGGTTTAGATAAACTTTAGAGATTTAAATTGCGAGGCTATGACATACCATAATAGGGAAAATCTGATGATGTAAAAGTTTATCAAGTGAATAAAGAAACGATCTCGCCTCGCAACCTTGGGATAATATGTCACGTTTAGTGTAATGGTTTATGTTTCTAAAACTTTATAAAGTTTAACGTGTATTACTTTGATTTATTAATTTATGGAAATTTTGTTTCACTGTTCGGGAATCATTAATTCAGAGGTTCATGTAGTAAACGTTTTTGAGGGGCCTGGACACTGTAAATCGTTTAAAATCCTGCTCACTCGTCAAAAAACGTATTACCCTAATGAAATCCATTACATGGATGCTCCTTGTAACGTGTAAAATTTTTAAGTTTCTTCAAAAGTTAGTCGATGATAAATTACGTTAAATATATAACGTAATTGTTTTATAATGCGTCGATCGATGATTAATAACGATTAATGTGTCGGGTTTTAATAAAATTAAGTTTTATAATATTAATATATATTTTTATAATTTATATAAAAATATTATATTTTATATTTTTAAGTTTGCAAAAAAATGATATTATTTTACCTCGATTTATTAATCTTTTATAGTTTAGTTCTTTATATATAAGTAATATATATTTAACCTTTTAACTTTGAAACTTGGAAAGATAGGTCCTTATAGTTATAACTTTAGAATAATAACATTTTCAGCCCCTTAGTTATAAATTTCAGAAAGTTACGATATATACCCCTATGCAATGGAAAACATTTGCAATTCTCAGTCACAAAAAGCCATGCAAGCTTATTTTAGGGTTCCAATAGATATTTGCAGGTTAAAGCATTCGATTATTAGAATATGCTAAAATAGATGTTCTTAACTTAACAAATTGTTTAGAAAAAGATTACGTTTGCTAGAAAATCAAAATGGGTCATTTTTAGGGTTTTAGTAAAAAAACACATGGGTTTGAGGATTCAAGGCTTCAAACAAGAGTTTATATATGATCTTAAGAGTATTATGAACATTCTAAAACATATTATGAGCTTATTGAACAAGATTATAAGCTTGCTTCAGCTAAAATGGGTCAAAATGGGGTTTTTGGTTTTGTACGCCTAGTAACGACTTCAAGAGCTTTTTCCTCTTGGTTCTTGGCTTCAATTCTGATCTTAGGGACCTTCTACTTCTTCCTTGGCTGAGCTATAACTCCATTTGTGTTTGTGATGAAGATTTGCGGTGTGATTTGAAAGGGTTGCTTGGATTCGGCTTTATATAGGGGTGAAAACCCTTGGTGCCTAAGTTTTCTTGGTGGCTAAGGGTCAAGGGCTATAGATAGATGACTAAGGAAGGCTATAGGTGATTCATGGAAGCTAAGAGAGTAGTTATGCAAGGTGGTGAGGGTGTATGTGGGTTCGGTTAGACAAAGGTGACAAGGAGGTGCCAAGGCCAACTACTTGGTGGCAATGGGAGGTGATTGGAGTGCTTGGTTGCTTTTCTATTTGACATGGTAGTGATGTCATGGTGTTCTAGGATGCTTGCTTGAGGTGTTTGGTTTTATTAAATGGGTTTAAAGTTTAAAATGAAAAGATAATGGGTGCTGACGGTGGTTTAGGGTTTCGGGTTAGGGTTTTTGGTCTTTAAAACGTGTATTAGGGTTTATGATTAAGGTTAGGGTTTAGGATTAAGGTTTAGTGTTAGGATTAGGGTTTAGGATTAGGTTTAAGGTTTAGGATTAAGGTTTAAGGTTTAGTTTTGGTTTTTTAAAGTTAAATTAGGGTTTTATGGTTTACGTAAGGGTTTAGGATTTTAGATTAGGGGCTTTTAAGATGGACTGAAGGTTTAGGTTTAGGTTTAGTTAATCATGCATATAGTATATATATCACCATTAATTGCTTTATTACCTTGTGCCAGTGTTGGTGGTAGTAAGAAACTAGAGTGATTTAGGAGGTAAAATGACCTAGTTTGGTTTTCTTGCATTATTAACTTTTAATAACTTTGAGCTTAATGAGTATACATTTCTTGGGAGGGATTTTTATTTCAAATGTGTGCATTGTACACTTCGTACCATATGCTTGAAGGTTTTGTCACAAACTTTTATTGGTATACACTACATTAATTTGGGGGGTTTTGATATAAATGTTAACGGATATAAAGTTTGTTTGTTTTATATCGTTGTAAATGGTACATTAATATGGATATTTTAATTAGTAACAATTATATTAAGATGTAGACTTGACATGATTAGGATGTTTACATGATTTAAAACATAGATATAGATGGCCATTGATAGAGGTTCGTGAGCTCGTTTACTTTGGAGATGCAAGTTTCGTTGCATAATGAGATATGCAAAAAAATTTACCTGTAATAAGGTGGTATTATATAATAATAGATAGACATTACAGGTGCATCCTAATTTATAGATTGATATTACATTGCATTAATTTAATATATATTGTTGAAATTACGGAGTTGTTATATTTCCCTCCCTTATAAAGAAAATCTCGTTCTCGAGATTTAGTTGGGATGCAGGAGTGATATTTGAAAACAGTTCGTGGTTACTTGGCCATATTTGATCTTCGCATTCCCATGTAAATTTGGTCCTCTTTTAGTGTTCCATCTTACTTTGACTATAGAAATACGACTTTGTTTCAGTTGCTTAACTTCTCGATCCATGATCTCCACTGGTTCTTTCACAAAGTTGAGTTTGTCATCAAGCTGAAGCTCTTTCATTGAAATGACAAGGGATTCGTCAGATAAGCTTGTATTTAGATTTAGAATGTTCGGAAAAGTACTGTGGATATTACTGAGCTTTTCAGGAAGCTCAAGTTTATATGCCACTGGGCCAATCCGTTCAAGGATTTTGAAAGGTTTAATGTATCGGGGATTAAGCTTTCCTCGTTTTCCGAATCGGATGACACCTTTACGAGGTGACACTTTTAACATAACTTGATCTCCAACTTGAAATTCTAAAGGCTTTCGTCTTACATTGGCATAACTTCTCTGCCGGTCTCTTGCAGCTTGCAAGCGTTGTCGAATTTGCACTATCTTCTCAGTGGTTTCATGGATTATTTCTGGTCCCGTAAGTTGAACATCTCCAACTTTGGCCCAGCAAACAGGTGATCTGCACTTTCGACCTCAAAGATGCATCAAGTTGTTGTTGCCTTAATAATGGTCATGGTATATGTTTTATTATAGGAAAATTTATAATAATGGTAAGTGTTTTTCCCATTCTTTTCCAAAATATATAACACTGGCTAGAAGCTTCTTGTCTTTAGGTGTGTTGGATGGTTCTTTCGCTTTGCTTTGTCCATCGGTTTCAGGATGATAAGCCGTACTCATGTCTAATTGAGTACCCAAAGCACTCTGTAATGATTGCCAGAATCTGGATGTGAAATGACTGTCACGATCCGAGATGATAGATATTGGCACTCCATGCCGGGAGACTATTTCTTTTATGTATAACCTTGTAAGGGTTTCCATACTATCTGTCTCTCGGGTAGGGATGAAATGTGCGGATTTGGTAAGACGATCGACAATGACCCAGATTGTGTCATGTCCGTTTGAGGTTTTTGGGGTTGTTTTGTGATGAAAATCCATTGTTTTCTTCCCATTCACATAGGAATCATTGGTTGTACTAGTATGCCGAAATGGCGTCTGACATTCTGCCTTAACTCTAGAGCATGTTAAACACTTGCCAACATACTCAGCGATGATTGCCTTCATGTTAGGCCACCAATAGAGTTTCTTTAGATCCTGATACATCTTGTCAGATGCTGAGTGAATGGAATACTTTGATTTATGGGACTCATGCATGATCAAGTCTCTCAGATTACCAAGGAGTGGTAACCCCAACTTTCGATTCTTGAACATCGAGTTCCATCAGGACGTATTTCAAATGCTTTGTTCATTCCTCATAAGTTTTCAGCCTTGATGTTTTCTTCCTTGAGTGCTTCAGTTTGAGCTTTAAGAATTTGTGATGGTAATTTTGGATGAATGGTCATAACTAATGATCTAACTCGGAGTGGTTTGATTCGTTCCTTTCGGCTTAAGGCATCTGCTACAACATTTGCCTTTCCAGGATGGTAGCGAATTTTACAATCGTAATCTGCAAGCAATGCTAAGCCAAACGGCCATGTCTCATGTTAACTCTTTTGATCAGGATATGCCTGAAGTCTGTTATGATCATGTGAACACAGTCACTTTGGCCAATAAGATAGTGTCTCCAATTTTTATAGACCGGAACACTACTGCTCCTAATTCGAGATCATGAGTGGTATAGTTTTCTTCATTAGGCTTAAGTTGTCGGGATGCATATGCAATAACCTTCTCTCTTTGCATTAACACCGCTCCCAGACCTTGATGGGATGCATCACAGTAAACAACAAAATCATCATTTCCTTCTGGTAATGCTAAGATTGGAGCTTCACATAGCTTCTGTTTTAGCATGATGGGGTAAGCGACTCTTGGTGCTTGCCACCAGATATACTCTTGTTTTCTGGGTTAATTCAGTCAAAGACTTTGCAATCTTCGAGAAATCTTTGCATAATCTCTGGATAATAACCGTGCCGTCGTTTAAGAATTGACGTATTTCTGTGGGTGTAGTAGGAGATGTCCAATTCTTAACTGCTTCAATCTTGGCGGGGTCAACATGAAGTCCTTGATTATCAATTAAGTGTCCAAGAAATTGCATGATACGAATCCAGAAATCACACTTGGAGAACTTGGCATACAACTTCTCTTTCTTGAGTAATTCTAGGATTATTCTCAGATGATTTGCGTGCTCTTCTTTGTTACGAGAGTAGATGAGTTATATCGATCGTATGAAACAATATTACGAATTTTTCCAAGATGGTTTAGACAAAACTGTTGTATGAGATCCTTTGTATACAGCAGGTGCGTTAGTTAAACCAAATGGCATTACTTGTTTTGTATCTTGTTTGAAATAGCAGTCTTGGGAAATATATTCTCCTTGACTCTAGTTGGATGATAGCATGATCTTTAAGTCAATTAACGAGTAGAGACACTCGAACCTTGAAGTTGGTCAAATAAGTCATCAATCCTGGGTAATGGGTAACGATTCTTTACGGTAAGTTTATTTAATTCCTGGTAATCGATACACATTCTAAAAGATCTGTCTTTCTTTTTGACAAATAAGACAGGATCTCCCCAAGGCGAAGTACTTGGTCGGATAAAAAACATCAAATCTGCATAACTCTGTGAAGTTGGTTAGATAGTTCCTGCAATTTCGGACGGAGTTAACTATTAGGGTGCTCGGGCTATAGGTGTTGTTCCTGGAATTAGATCAATTTGGAATTCTACTTGGCGAACGGGAAGAAGGCCAGGTAGATCTTCAGGAAAAACTTCTGGGAATTCTCTAACTGCTGGGATATCTTCTAGTCTTTTCTCGTCTGACTTCTTTTCCATTACTTGGGCTACAAAAACTTGACAACCTCGGGATATAGATTTTGTTTTTATACAGGATATTGAGACTTAGCGGGTTTTTAATTTGGGTCACCTCGGATGTTTAAAGTTTCACGTTGATTGGGATTGTGGACGACTTTCTTGTCACAGATAATTCTAGGCATGATACTTGGATAACCAATCCCATACAATTGACCGACGTCGATAACTACCAAGTTTGTTTCGGCATAAGATAAATTCGATAAGGTTTGGTTAACAAAGTCAGAGTTTGCACCCTAAATAAACGGTGTTTGTGCTTACTAGGTTTCCGTCAGCCATTTCAATATTGTAAAAGGTCTCTATTGTAATGGGTGGTATTAATGACATTTTCAGCCCCTCTAGTTATAAATTTCAAAAAGTTACGATATATACCCCTATGCATGAAAACATTTGCATATCAAGTCCAAAAAGCCATGCAAGCTTATTTTATGGTTCCAAATGATATTTGCAGGTTATAGCTTATTAGAATAAGCTAAAATAAGATGTTTTAACATAACAAAAGTTTAGAAAAAGGATTCGTTAGCAAGAAAATCAAAACGGGTCGTTTTTAGGGTTTTAATAAAAAACGCATAGGTTTGAGGATTCAAGGCTTTAACAAGAGTTCATATATGATCTTAAGAGTATTATTAATATTCTAATACAGATTATAAGCTTATTGAACAAGATTTTGAGCTTACTTGAGCTAAACGTGTCACGTTTGAGGAGCCAGGACACTTTAAATTGTAAATCCAGTAAACTCGTCAAAACGTATACCCAAATGAAACTCCTCACATGAAGCACTCTAGTAACGTGATACGATAAAATTTTAAGTTTCTTCAAAAGTTAGTCGATGATAAGTTACGTTAAATATATAACGTAATTGTTTTATAATATGTCGATTGTTGATTAATAACGATAATTGTGGCGGGTTTTAATAAAACCGAGTTTTATAAAATTAATATATATTTTTATAATTTATATAAAAATATTATATATTATATTTTTAAGTTTGCAAAAATAGCAATATATACCCTTGGTTTATAAACTTTTACAAGTTTAGTCCATTATATATAAAGTATATATAATTTAAACCTTTAACTTTAGAACTTGGTAAAATAGGTCCTTATAGTTATAACTTTAGAATAATGACATTTTCAGCCCCTCTAGTTATAAATTTTAGAAAGTTACGATATATACCCCTATGCATGAAAACATTTGCAAATCAAGTCCAAAAAGCCATGCAAGCTTATTTTAGGGTTCCAAATGATATTTACAGGTTATAGCTTATTAGAATAAGCTAAAATAAGATGTTTTAACGTAACAAAAGTTTAGAAAAAGGATTCGTTAGCTAGAAAATCAAAACGGGTCGTTTTTAGGGTTTTAATAAAAAACACATGGGTTTGAGGATTCAAGGCTTTAACAAGAGTTCATATATGATCTTAAGAGTATTATGAACATTCTAATATAGATTATAAGCTTATTGAACAATATTTTGAGCTTACTTGAGCTAAAATGGGTCGAAATGGGGTTTTCGGGTTCGTACGCCTAGTAACGACTTCAAGGGTTCTTTTCTCTTGATTCTTGGCTTCTATTCTGATCTTGGGGCTTCACTTAGTAAGTGATCGGATAAAATTTTTATGTTTCATCAAAAAGTTAGCGATGATAAGTTACGTTTAAATATATAACGTATTTATTTTATAAATGTCTGATAGTTGATGAAATAATATCGATAATTTGTGTGGGTTTTAATAAACGAGTTAGTTTTATAATATTAATATATATTTTTATAATTTATATAAAAATATTATATATTATATTTTTAAGTTTGCAAAAATAGCAATATATACCCTTGGTTTATAAACTTTTACAAGTTTAGTCCATTATATATAAAGTATATACAACTTATAAACTTGGCAAGATAGGTCCTCATAGTTATAACTTTAGAATAATGACATTTTCAGCCCATCTAGTTATAAATTTCAAAAAGTTACGATATATACCCCTATGCATGAAAACATTTGCAAATCAAGTCCAAAAAGCCGAATGCAAGTTATTTTATTAGTTCCAATATGATAATTTGCAGGTTATAGCTTATTAGAATAAGCTAAAATAAGATGTTTTAACATAACAAAAGTTTAGAAAAAGGATTCGTTAGCAAGAAAATCAAAACGGGTCGTTTTTAGGGTTTTAATAAAAAACGCATAGGTTTGAGGATTCAAGGCTTTAACAAGAGTTCATATATGATCTTAAGAGTATTATTAATATTCTAATACAGATTATAAGCTTATTGAACAAGATTTTGAGCTTACTTGAGCTAAACGTGTCACGTTTGAGGAGCCAGGACACTTTAAATTGTAAATCCAGTAAACTCGTCAAAACGTATACCCAAATGAAACTCCTCACATGAAGCACTCTAGTAACGTGATACGATAAAATTTTAAGTTTCATCAAAAGTTAGTCGATGATAAGTTACGTTAAATATATAACGTAATTATTTTATAATATGTCGATTGTTGATTAATAACGATAATTGTGTCGGGTTTTAATAAAACCGAGTTTTATAATATTAATATATATTTTTATAATTTATATAAAAATATTATATATTATATTTTTTAGTTTGCAAAAATAGCAATATATACCCTTGGTTTATAAACTTTTACAAGTTTAGTCCATTATATATAAAGTATATACAACTTATAAACTTGGCAAGATAGGTCCTCATAGTTATAACTTTAGAATAATGACATTTTCAGCCCATCTAGTTATAAATTTCAAAAAGTTACGATATATACCCCTATGCATGAAAACATTTGTAAATCAAGTCCAAAAAGCCATGCAAGCTTATTTTATAGTTCCAAATGATATTTGCAGGTTATAGCTTATTAGAATAAGCTAAAATAAGATGTTTTAACATAACAAAAGTTTAGAAAAAGGATTCGTTAGCAAGAAAATCAAAACGGGTCGTTTTTAGGGTTTTAATAAAAAACGCATAGGTTTGAGGATTCAAGGCTTTAACAAGAGTTCATATATGATCTTAAGAGTATTATTAATATTCTAATACAGATTATAAGCTTATTGAACAAGATTTTGAGCTTACTTGAGCTAAACGTGTCACGTTTGAGGAGCCAGGACACTTTAAATTGTAAATCCAGTAAACTCGTCAAAACGTATACCCAAATGAAACTCCTCACATGAAGCACTCTAGTAACGTGATACGATAAAATTTTAAGTTTCATCAAAAGTTAGTCGATGATAAGTTACGTTAAATATATAACGTAATTGTTTTATAATATGTCGATTGTTGATTAATAACGATAATTGTGTCGGGTTTTAATAAAACCGAGTTTTATAATATTAATATATATTTTTATAATTTATATAAAAATATTATATATTATATTTTTTTTTTAGATTGCAAAAAAATAAGCAATATTATACCCTTGGTTTATAAAGTTTTTCAAGTTTAGTCCTTTTTATAATGTTATATAAAACTTAATAAAACTTGGCAAGATAGGTCCTCATAGTTATAACTTTAGAATAATGACATTTTCAGCCCATCTAGTTATAAATTTCAAAAAGTTACGATATATACCCCTATGCATGAAAACATTTGCAAATCAAGTCCAAAAAGCCATGCAAGCTTATTTTATAGTTCCAAATGATATTTGCAGGTTATAGCTTATTAGAATAAGCTAAAATAAGATGTTTTAACATAACAAAAGTTTAGAAAAAGGATTCGTTAGCAAGAAAATCAAAACGGGTCGTTTTTAGGGTTTTAATAAAAAACGCATAGGTTTGAGGATTCAAGGCTTTAACAAGAGTTCATATATGATCTTAAGAGTATTATTAATATTCTAATACAGATTATAAGCTTATTGAACAAGATTTTGAGCTTACTTGAGCTAAACGTGTCACGTTTGAGGAGCCAGGACACTTTAAATTGTAAATCCAGTAAACTCGTCAAAACGTATACCCAAATGAAACTCCTCACATGAAGCACTCTAGTAACGTGATACGATAAAATTTTAAGTTTCTTCAAAAGTTAGTCGATGATAAGTTACGTTAAATATATAACGTAATTGTTTTATAATATGTCGATTGTTGATTAATAACGATAATTGTGGCGGGTTTTAATAAAACCGAGTTTTATAAAATTAATATATATTTTTATAATTTATATAAAAATATTATATATTATATTTTTAAGTTTGCAAAAATAGCAATATATACCCTTGGTTTATAAACTTTTACAAGTTTAGTCCATTATATATAAAGTATATACAACTTATAAACTTGGCAAGATAGGTCCTCATAGTTATAACTTTAGAATAATGACATTTTCAGCCCCTCTAGTTATAAATTTCAAAAAGTTACGATATATACCCCTATGCATGAAAACATTTGCAAATCAAGTCCAAAAAGCCATGCAAGCTTATTTTATGGTTCCAAATGATATTTGCAGGTTATAGCTTATTAGAATAAGCTAAAATATGATGTTTTAACATAACAAAAGTTTAGAAAAAGGATTCGTTAGCAAGAAAATCAAAACGGGTCGTTTTTAGGGTTTTAATAAAAAACGCATAGGTTTGAGGATTCAAGGCTTTAACAAGAGTTCATATATGATCTTAAGAGTATTATTAATATTCTAATACAAATTATAAGCTTATTGAACAAGATTTTGAGCTTACTTGAGCTAAAACGTGTCACGTTTGAGGAGCCAGGACACTTTAAATTGTAAATCCAGTAAACTCGTCAAAACGTATACCCAAATGAAACTCCTCACATGAAGCACTCTAGTAACGTGATACGATAAAATTTTAAGTTTCATCAAAAGTTAGTCGATGATAAGTTACGTTAAATATATAACGTAATTGTTTTATAATATGTCGATTGTTGATTAATAACGATAATTGTGTCGGGTTTTAATAAAACCGAGTTTTATAATATTAATATATATTTTTATAATTTATATAAAAATATTATATATTATATTTTTAAGTTTGCAAAAATAGCAATATATACCCTTGGTTTATAAACTTTTACAAGTTTAGTCCATTATATATAAAGTATATACAACTTATAAACTTGGCAAGATAGGTCCTCATAGTTATAACTTGCTAAGGTGGCTGCTAGGTGATGTTGTCATGATGATTGCAAAGGGAGGTTTGCTTGTGTTGTTTGGTAGTTTTTAAAATGGGTTAATAAAAATGGAAAATAAAAGGGGGGGGTTGGTGTCGGGGTGTGGGGTTTTGTGTCGGGTTGGTTTAGGGGTTTCGGCTTAGGTTTTAGGGTTATTTTTAATTTTGATGGTTGTTTGGGTTTGGTTTTATGATAGATTAGGGTTTAGGATTAAGGTTAGGACTTAGATTAGGGTTTAGGATTAAGGTTAGGACTTAGATTAGGGTTTAGGATTAAGGTTTAAGGTTTAGTTTTAGGGTTTAAGGTTTAGTTTTTGCTTTAAAGTGAAATTAGGGTTTTAGGGTTTCATTTAGGGTTTAGGGTTTTTAAAACATGTATTAGGCTTTAGGAATAGGGTAATTATTGCTTACATGTTGTGTATTAGGAGCTTGTAACATGTGTTTAAAATATGGTATAAATTCCTTAAGAAGAATGGAGGGAAAATGGCAAAGTTTGAATTTGTGGGTTTGTTGATTTATACATTAAGCTATAGAAAGTTGTAACTTGATTTAAGAGGGAAAAGATATTCAAATGTTGTGCATTGTACACTTGTACACATGCTTGAAATGCTTGCACATTCATTTTATATGTATACGTTACATATAATTATGGTTTTGATATAAATGTTAACGTTTAATGCTTGTTTTGAAATAACGTTTTGAAAAGTACGTTAAATGGATAATGTACTTGGTAAAATGATAATAAGATATAGACTTTACATATTAGGATGTTTACATGATATAAACATAGATAGAGATGGCATTGGTAGAGGTTGCGTGAGCTCGTTTACTTTAGAGATGCAAGTTACGTTGCATAATGAGATAAAGCAAAAATTTCCCTGTAAAAAGGTGGTATATATATAATAGATGGATATTACAGTGCATCTAATTTAATAGATGGATATTTACATTGATGAAAATTTACGGGTTGTTAGATTCATTTACAGATGTCATCTCGATAAGGAGATCACAAAATTGAATCATGCAATGCAAGGCATACTTGGTTATAGATAAAAAAATGGGACGGTACAAATTTTAGAGTCATTACTAAAAGCAGACATTAAGGGTTCCACCATCACACTTGGTTTGTGCTGATCGAATTGCATGACGTTCATATCATCACATCAGTGTTATCAGATTTGTCCTCCTTTTTCTTTCTAGTTAGCAAATGCAATTCTTCACAAGCCCTGAGATTAGCATTTGATGATATTGCGATGATAATGTGCAAAGAGCGAGGGTTGGTCCTCTATATTTGCAGTATCCTACACCTCACGATTAATTTTCACATAAGCTGTTTAATTTCGAAATCTCACAAACTTGTCATATTTCAACATCAATATTCCACATTAGTTAACAAAATCACAATTACAAACATGCAATTCTAAAAAAAATTATTTCTCACATAAAAACTTCAAAACAACCATATGTTTTTCCTCTATTAACAACTTGAGCTATAGCTTATTTGCCATAAAAAATAAACTTATTAGCTTTTCAATTTTCACATGTATCACTAATTTGTGAATTCGAGCTAAAATTCATATATAGAATATAAACATACATGTAAATCAGTGTCAAAATCAAGCTCTAGTTGTCCTTCTTCATCCTCCCAAATGTTGTAGATGATGATTCGTGTGCCTTGATCATTAAGATGATCAAACTAAACATATATCAAATCAAAAAAATACGCTAAGGACTTAAGGTATACGATGAATGTTACACTTCTAAAAACAATCATGAACTGTCATATTTGTGTAAACATTACCTCCTGCGTAAGATGTTCTTCACTCGAGTATGGTGACCACCGAACCAGTGTATCCATCTTCTTTTTCCAATCATCAGCAGAAGATCGCGGCATCATTCCTCATTCTTCTCCTCTTTTCTCAAAATCAATCTATATTCAGCATAAACAAAACATTTGAGTGACATCATATGGAGACAACGGAGTTAATCATGATAGCAAAAATACAGAAACAAAAGTTATAGTATTTCTTACCATCGGAACAACAATATCTTGCTTTCCTGTTTCCATTAAAAACGTGTATGATAGCATTCCGATACTTTGAGTTGGTCTGAACAAAATAGCATCAATGATGGTTAAAACATATGAATATACGAAATTATAAGTGCATAAAGCATGTCTGAGATAAATGTTTATATACCTTCCAAAATCCTGTCCTCCGTTACGGGTAAATACAAAAACATCTACTCCAAGCCTCATTGTACTTGCCTTAAAACCGTTCTATAAAAAATAGGCCATTATATTGGTAAATAACGCTTACTATGGAATCATATCTAATATATATCAGCATATAAACTTGCAGATTGACTCACATTCACCACAAAACATTTGCTATATTCCCCCAGCGGACAAACCGAGGGGTATCCCGGGCGACTTGTCGCTTGGGTTACCTTTCCGGGCGACTGTCGCCCGGGGATAAGTGTGAAAAGGAATAGCTCGAATGGATTCCTTTCCCGGGCGGAAATTCCGGGGCGACATCGCCGGGCCATCACAGTTTCAGTTCAAAAACAATTTTAAGTGGCCACGGTGGGAAGTTATTCCCGGGCGGACATGTGCCCGGTACAATAATTAATTCAATTAATTAGTAATATCCCGGGCGACATGTCGCCCGGGGAGGAAAATGTTATTAAAAATAAGTTTATTTATAATAAATTAATAATGTCTTATTAGAATAAGCAAAAATAAGATGTTCTAATGTAACAAAAGTTTAGAAAAAGGATTCGTTAGCTAGAAAATCAAAACGGGTTGTTTTTAGGGTTTTAATCAAAAACTCATGGGTTTGAGGATTCAAGGATTTAACAAGAGTTCATATAGGATCTAATAGACCTTATGATAGTTCTAATACATATTATAAGCTTATTGAACAAGATTTTGAGCTTACTTGAGCTAAAACGTGTCAAAATGGGGTTTTTAGGTTTGCACGCCTAGTAACGACTTCAAGGGTTACTTTTTCTTGATTCTTGGATTCTATTATGATCTTAGGGACTTCACTTGATCCTTCTTGGTCTGATTTAAGACTCCATTTGTGTGTATGATGAAATTTGAGATGTGTTTGAATGAGGGTGTATGTTTCGGCTATATATAATGCTCAAAGAGCCTTAGTGCCCAAGTTTTGGTGTTGGATGAGTATCATAGCTAGTAGAGATGACTAATGAAGGCTAGATGGTGATTAGGAAGAGCTAGAAAGGTAGCTATGAATGGTGGACTGGTGTGGAGGGTCACGGCAAACCACAAGGGTGACAAGTAGGTGTTTGTTTACTTAGTAGGCAAGGGAGGTGAATAAGTTGCTTGTAAGGTGCTAAGGTGGCTGCTAGGTGATGTCATGATGATGCAAGGGAGGTGCTTGAGTTGTTTGGTTGTTTAAAATGGGTAAAAATGAAAATAAAGGGGTGTCGGGTTGGATTATGGTTTCGGCTTAGGATTTAGGGTTTTAATTTGAGTTAGGGTTAGCGTTTATGATAGATTAGGGTTTAGGATTAAGGTTAGGACTTAGATTAGGGTTTAGGATTAAGGTTTAAGGTTTAGTTTTAGGGTTTAAGGTTTAGTTTTTGCTTTAAAGTGAAATTAGGGTTTTAGGGTTTCATTTAGGGTTTAGGGTTTTTAAAACATGTATTAGGCTTTAGGAATAGGGTAATTATTGCTTACATGTTGTGTATTAGGAGCTTGTAACATGTGTTTAAAATATGGTATAAATTCCTTAAGAAGAATGGAGGGAAAATGGCAAAGTTTGAATTTGTGCTTTGATGATTTGTACATTGAGCTATAGAAAGTTGTAACTTGATTTAAAAGGGAAAAGATATTCAAATGTTGTGCATTGTACACTTGTACACATGCTTGAAATGCTTGCACATTCATTTTATATGTATACATTACATATAATTATGGTTTTGATATAAATGTTAACGTTTAATGCTTGTTTTGAAATAACGTTTTGAAAAGTACGTTAAATGGAGAATGTACTTGGTAAAAATGATACTAAGATATAGACTTGACATATTAAGATGTTTACATGATATAAACATAGATAGAGATGGCATTGGTAGAGGTTGCATGAGCTCGTTTACTTTAGAGATGCACGTTACGTTGCATAATGAGATAAAGCTAAAATTTCCCTGTAAAAAGGTGATATATATATAATAGATGGATATTACAGTGCATCTAATTTAATAGATGGATATTTACATTGATGAAAATTACGGGTTGTTAGATTCATTTACAGATGTCATCTCGATAAGGAGATCACAAAATTGAATCATGCAATGCAAGGCATACTTGGTTATAGATAAAAAAATGGGACGGTACATAATTTATAGTTCATACAAAGCAGACCTAAGGTTCCACCATCACACTTGGTGCTGATCGAAATTGCATGACTTTCATATCCATCACATCAGTTTTATCAGATTTGTCCTCCCATTTCTTTCTAGTAGCAAATGCATTCTTCACAAGCCCGAGATTAGCATTTGGATGGATACCTGCGATGAGAAGATGTGCAAAGAGCGAGGTTGGATCCTCATATTTTGCAGTATCCTACACCACACGATTAATTTTCACATAAGCTGTTTAATTTCGAAATCTCACAAACTTGTCATATTTCAACATCAATATTCCACATTAGTTAACAAAATCACAATTACAAACATGCAATTCTAAAAAAAATTATTTCTCACATAAAAACTTCAAAACAACCCAAGTTTTTTCTCTATTAACAACTTGAGCTATAGCTTATTTGCCATAAAAAATAAACTTATTAGCTTTTCAATTTTCACATGTATCACTAATTTGTGAATTCGAGCTAAAATTCATATATAGAATATAAACATACATGTAAATCAGTGTCAAAATCAAGCTCTAGTTGTCCTTCTTCATCCTCCCAAATGTTGTAGATGATGATTCATGTGCCTTGATCATTAAGATGATCAAACTAAACATATATCAAATCAAAAAAATACGCTAAGGACTTAAGGTATACGATGAATGTTACACTTCTAAAAACAATCATGAACTGTCATATTTGTGTAAACATTACCTCCTGCGTAAGATGTTCTTCACTCGAGTATGGTGACCACCGAACCAGTGTATCCATCTTCTTTTTCCAATCATCAGCAGAAGATCGCGGCATCATTCCTCATTCTTCTCCTCTTTTCTCAAAATCAATCTATATTCAGCATAAACAAAACATTTGAGTGACATCATATGGAGTTAATCTTATATTGATACAGAAAAAAAAGTTTTACTTCTTACCATCGGAACAACAATATCTTGCTTTCCTGTTTCCATTAAAAACGTGTATGATAGCATTCCGATACTTTGAGTTGGTCTGAACAAAATAGCATCAATGATGGTTAAAACATATGAATATACGAAATTATAAGTGCATAAAGCATGTCTGAGATAAATGTTTATATACCTTCCAAAATCCTGTCCTCCGTTACGGGTAAATACAAAAACATCTACTCCAAGCCTCATTGTACTTACCTTAAAACTGTTCTATAAAAAATAGGCCATTATATTGGTAAATAATGCTTACTATGGAATCATATCTAATATATATCAGCATATAAACTTGCAGATTGACTCACATTCACCAATAGTGTTGGCCAGTTTGCTTTTCTCATAGTAGCCAAGCGACATGCACCCATGCATTTTATCAGGAGTCATTCCACCACCATTATCTGCCATCAATAATAACATTAAAATTGTTTCGAAAGACAAACTCGAGGTTATGAATGATAACATCGCTTAGATCAGTAACACACCTTCGATCAGTAACATCTTATAGCGAGTATCTTTCTCATTATTGAGCATGTCAACCTTAACATAAGTGGCTTCGGTACGCACCTCATCCAAAGAATTGTTAAGAAGCTTAGCAAAAGCTAAAACAGAAAAACAAAAGATCAGTTTTTAAGACATAACATTCAATTCCTTGAATTACATTCAAAATTTAGAACCGATATTTATCAAAACAGAAAGTTACCTCGAAGTGCCCACTTGTGACTAGTAGCGTTTGAATGCAAAAACCAAGGATGAACCCTTAAAAGATCCATACCACCTGCACAGCACAAAAAGAAACGATTACATACTTATTTTCTGCGTGATGAACTTATCACATGAAAAAGTATCCGAACGCCTCCTACCATGAGATTAATCTAATAACATTTCGCTGTCCATTGATCTCTAATTCCTAGTAACTATGTTTTCACTTGTATCATGTAACGTAAAACAAAAGTATGTATCAAGCACATACAAAGAACGTCCGATGCTACTTTCTAAGTATCATTCCAAGACACAAATACACGATCAAGTCACATACAACGTTAAACAACTAAAAAATCAGTCAAGAACAATTCTTATAAATAAATTATTCGATACTAAAAAACCCTAGATAAATATATATGCATAAAGTAATTCATACTAGGTGGTACCACTATCTCGCTATTGTTCCCACAACTCTCATAATCCCTAGCCTTCCAAAACTGCTTACTTAATGACAACGACGCAACCTCCTTCTTCTTCTAATTAACACTAACTCCATTTTCTCCTACTATCGAAGAAATCGGACTAACAACAACCATTTGTTGTTGTTTATCATTATCACAAATAATAGGATCAAGAAACACTTCAGAAAATAGAACTTCAATTTTTGGCTTCTTTGTCGGCCTCTCATGAACCGCACCATTAGTTAGGTATTATTAGTACCAACCCAAGAAATCCATATACTTTAGTAACATTACACGTTCAAGTATGAAACCAACTCAGGAAATCCATAAAACATGAAACCAACTCAAAAAAAATCCCTAAACTCAAGAAATCCGGTTAACAAAATTCATACAAAATATCATAACGTGTTACCATAACCATTTAAGGTTGTGGAACTCGAACGGTCTCAACAATGATGTGCATCTGCGCATTCCCAAAAGCCCTTAATCAATTGGTCCAATCAACTTCTGTTACCATCGGAAACCTTTGGTTATGGACTTAGGAATTGTATTTGTAAGTGTGGGTTCCATGATTGAAGTTGCATATACCCCGTATGTTAGGTTCCATCAGCTGCCACGGAGTGCTAGCTCTTATCTAGATTTCTCTGTTAATGCGTGAATAACTTCAAGAGTCCTGTTACCACTAGGGGTTTGCACCCAGATGGGCATCCCATTCTCTTTGATCCATACATGGATGTTGTAGACCTCACATGCATGACGCAACATCGTTGTAGTTTTCCTAGCTGATACAATGATGTTGTGTCATACATGTGAGGTCTATAACATCCATGTATGGATCAATGAGAATGGGATGCCCATCCGACCCCTATTGGTAACAGGACCCTTGAAGTTATTCATGCATGTGTTACCAGAGAAATCCAGATAAGAGCCAGCACCCCGAGGGAGCTGATGGAACCTAACATACGGGGTACATGCGGCTTCAATCCTAAAACACACACATACTTGTACAATTCCCAAGCCTATAACCAATGGTTTCCGATTATAACGGAGGTCGATTGGACCAATTGCTTAACGGATTTTGGGAATGCGCAGATGCACATCATTGTTGAGATCGTTCCAGTTCCACATCCTTAAATGGTTATGGTAACATGTTTTGATATTTTGTATGAATTTTGTTAACTCGATTTCTTGAGTATATGGATTTCTTGAGTTGGTTTCATGTTTTACAGATTTCTTGAGTTGGTTTCATACTCGGACGTGTAAAGTTAACTATTATTGGTTTGATATCTTCCACGACATCACTTGACTCGTGCTTTGTGTCCATGTTTACTTGAAAAAGATTGACATTCGACTTTTAGGGTTTCTTGATAAAATCATTTTTTGCAAAAAAATGCGGGAGAACAATTATTAGAGAATACGTATCGAATAGAATGAATAGAATACATTAAACGGTTATATGTAAACATTTAATCTTACATTTTTCACCCTTGTAAAAGTACAAGATTTACATTATCTACCCTTGATAAAAATACATACCTTTGAGTTTACAAAGAAGAATAGATGTTATGTTTAAAAGAGACGAGATGTATGTCTCTATTTATTGGCTACATAAATTGATTATATGAAAACAAATTTGAGTTATAGTATAAGTTGGAGATAAAAAACGTAAAAAAACAATATATTTATCAGCTAAAAAAACGTAAACATTACCTGTTGTATCATCGAGTATGGTGACCACCAAACCAGTGTATCCATTTGTTCTTTTTCAAATAATCAGCCGAATCATTACCCATTCTTCTCATCTTTTATCAAAATCAATCTAGGTTCAGCATAAACAAAACATTTGAGCGACATCATACGGAGTTAATCTTATATTGATACGGAAACAAAAGTTTTATTTCTTACCATCGGAACAACAATATCTTGCTCTCCTGTTTCCATTAAAAACGTGTATGATAGCATTCTGATACTTTGAGTTGGTCTGAACATATTAGCAACAAAGCTGGTTAGAATATATGATGATACGAAATTATAAGCGTATATAGCATATCTGAGATAAATGTTTTTATACCTTCCAAAATCCTGTCCTCGGTTACGGGTAAATACTAAAACATCGGCTCCAAGCCTCATTTGCTTCAAACTTAGATTGTTGAATAATGCTTACTACGAAATCATATGTAATATACACGAGAAATTATATTGCAGATTAACTCACATTGACCAATAGAGTTAGCCAGTTTTCTTTTCTCAGAGTAGCCAAGCGACATACACCCGCGCATTTTATCAGGAGTCATTCCACCACCATTATCAGCCATCAACTATAACATTAAAATTGTTTCGAGGCATGAAATAAGGTTTTGATAATGACATCTCTTGGAACGATTAGTAATACACCTTCAATCTAATAACATTTGAGACTGCAAGTATCTTTTTTCTTTATTCAGCATGCCATCTCTTAAATAAGTGGCTGTCGGCTTCGCACTCATCCAAATATATTGTCAAGAAGCTCAGCAAAAAAGCTTAAAACGGAAAAATGAAAAAGATAAAGTTTTTTAAGACCGGTATTATGGATTCTTTTCCTTTTTTTAATTCAAACTCAGAACCGTATTTATCAGAAACAGGTTTGGTTACCTCCGCACGCCCACTTGTGACTGGGTGGTAGCATTTGAGATTTCAAAAAAAGAGGTTGACCCTTCAATTGGATCCATACCACGTGCACACGGCACAAAAAGAAACGATTACATACTTATTGTCTGCATGATGAACTTATCACATGAAAAAGTATCCGAACGCCTCCTAACATGAGATTAATCTAATAACTTTTCGCTGTCCATTGATCTCTAATTCCTAGTAACTATGTTTTCACTTGTATCATGTATCGTAAAAAAAGTATGTATCAAGCACATACAAAGAACGTCTGATGCTACTTTCTAAGTATCATTCCAAGAACCCAAATTACACGATCAAGTTCACAATCAACGTTTAACAACCTAAAAATTCAGCCTCAGAACAAATTTTTTAAATTTACTTATTTCAATACTAACAAACCTTAGATAGATATATATGCATAAAGTAATTCATACCCATGTTGGTACCACTATCTCGCTATTGTTCCCACAACTCTCGTAATCCCTAGCCTTCCAAAACTGCTTACTTAATGACAACGACGCAACCTCCTTCTTCTTCTAATTAACCCTAACTCCATTTTCTCCTACTGTCGAAGAAATCGGACTAACAACAACCATTTGTTGTTGTTTATCATTATACGAAAATAAATAGGATCAAGAAACAACTTTGGAAATCAAAAACTTCAATTTTGGCTTATTTGTCGGATTCCTCTCATGAACTCCACACCATTAAATAGTATTTAATAGTACCAACACAAGAAATCCATTATTCTTTAGTATAACATTACCACGGGGGGGGGCTCAAAGTATGACACCAACGCCACGAAATCAATAAAACTTGAAAACAAACTGCAAAAAATCCATTAACTCTAGAAATCCAGTTAACAAATTCATACATAAATATCACATACGTGTTACCATAACCAGTTAAGGTTGTGGAACTTGGAAACGGTTTCAACAATGGTTGTACATCTTCGCTATTCCCAAAAGCCCTTATGCAATTGGTCCAATCAACTTTCGTTACAATCAGAAACCATTGGTTATGGGCTTAGGAATTGTACCTTTAAGTGTAGGTTCCAGGATTGAAGTTGCATGTACCCGTATGTTAGGTTCCATCAGCTGCCACGGGGTGCTGGCTCTTATCTAGATTTCTCTGTTAACAAATGCGTGAATAACTTAAAGTGTCCTGTTACCACTAGGGGTTTGCACCCAGATGGGCATCCCATTCTCATTGATTGTAGACCTCACATGCATGATGCAACATCGTTGTAGTTTTCATAGCTGATACAACGATGTTGTGTCATGCATGTGAGGTCTATAACATCCATGTATAAAATGGGATGCCCATCCGACCCCTATTGGTAACAGGACCCTTGAAGTTATTCATGCATGTGTTACTAGAGAAATCATGATAAGAGCCAGCACCCCAGTCTCGCAAGGCAGTCTGATGGAACCTAACATATGGGTTTCATGCGGCTTCAATCCTAGAACACACACATACTTGTACAATTCCCAAGCCCATAACCAATGCTTTCCGATTGTAACGGAGGTCGGATCTTCCATGTGACCAATGCTTAAGGGATTTGGGAATGCGCAGATGCACTATCTTGATGATATCCTTCCAGGTTCCACAACCTTAAATGTTTATGGTAACATGTTATGATATTTTGTATGAATTTTGTTAACTCGATTTCTTGAGTTTATGGATTTCTTGAGTTGGTTTCATGTTTTACAGATTTATTGAGTTGGTTTCATACCCGGACGTGTAAAGTTAACTATTATTGGTTTGATATCTTCCAGGACATTACTTGACTTGTGCTTTGTGTCCATGTTTACTTAAAATGATTGACATTGGACTTTTAGGGTTTCTTGATAAAATCATTTTCTGTAAAAAAACATGGGAGAACAATTATTAGAGAATACATATCGAATAGAATGAATAGAATACATTAAACGGTTATATATAAACATTTAAACTTACACTTTGCACCCTTGTAAAAGTACAAGATTTACATTATGCACCCTTGATAAAAATACATACCTTTGAGTTTACAAAGAAGAATAGATGTTATGTTTAAAAGAGACGAGATGTATCTCTCTATTTATTGGCTACATAAATTGATTATATGAAAACAAAATTGAGTTATAGTAAAAGTTGAACATAAAAAACAATATATTTATCAGCTAAAAAAACATAAACATTACCTGTTGTATCATCGAGTATGGTGACCTCCAAACGAGTGTATCTGTAGGGAAACATGTACACTTTTATTAAAATAAAATCAGATTATAATTTATATTAATTAACAGAAATTAAACAAAATAATAACAGCCATAAATTGTGGTAGAAGCAGACAAGAAGAAGACAATCATGAACGAGAAATAACTAAAACAGTTAAAAGGTCGTGTGAACGAGGAACGTGTTGGTCACTAAATTCCCTTAAAACAGATTTCGCCTTCTGTTTCTAAGGTACATAGGTTTAAACGTGTTGTTCAGCGGAATCCTGAACAATTACTTGAAGTGTTTTATCACATAAAAAATAACAGTGTGATAATAGCAATAAGCAACTGAGGCGTATGAGTTGGTGTAGGAGGGCGTGCATTGTAGGGGGTCAAAGTGTTACGGTAAGCTTTTAGGGCGGGCCTTGTGTGCGGTAGGTGTGCGAGAATGGGGGGGGTGGGGGAGAGTGAGTGGAGTGAGCGGGGGGAGGAAGCGTTTGGAGCGGTTGGGGATGGGAAGGTTGGGTCCAATTTGGTGTTAGCGGTTGGAATGAAACTCTGGAGTTGTAAGGAGGTCAAGCGCGTTATGTTATGAAGATGGTGGGGTAGTTGGTACCTTATCCGCTGTAATATTTGCTTGTAGTTGTTTACAAATTTTGATGTTTGAATTTTGGTTGGGGATTGGTTGGTCTATGGTTGGGGGGATGGTGGTTGCTTTAGAGGGTATAATTGATGTTAATGAACATTATTTTCTATGTGGATTGGCTCTTGACGTGAGTACTATGGTATGGGGGCTGGGTGATTTACGGGTGTTTTATTTTTGTTCTGATTGAGGCTTTGGGCGATTTAGGGTTGGTTATTATCGGTTGGGGTGGGGACCAAATTGGTAGTGGGCGTATAAGGGGAATAGGAAAGAATGGGCAGTCATAGTGGCAAGGATCCGCGACGGGGAGAACAAAACCTTCGTTATCTCATCTCACACTAACTTCTGTTTCTAATAATTTTTACTAATTAAAATATCTCTTTCCAAAGTAAACGTAAAACACAAAAACACTAACCCCAAAAAACACCCTACACCCCACATACAAAAACCCCCCCACCCCCTTATCCCCAACCCCCCAACCCCAACCAACCCCCCCCAATCACCCCCCCCCGCCACTAGAATTATGAAGAAAATGCGTGTTGATTTTGATAGCTCATAAGCCCTCCCCATTTTGTTGTTATTTAACCTTTTTCACACACACCACAAAAACCCCCCTTTATTTATACTATTATTATATATATAAAGGCTAGTGCCCCCCCCCCCCGCTTGATGAGTGCGGCTGATGGCTTTCCTAGAGACAAGGTGTCTTTTATTTTGTTGGTAACACATATGAAGCTATTCCCATTATCAAACGAATATCTAGTTACTTCAAAAGTTTCCAAGTGAACCATAGGTGGATCATATTTCTTATCTCCATTTTCTTGTTTTTCATCTTCTTCTAACCAGTAATCGTACCACCATTCTTTGGCCTTACCTTGAATATTCTTACAGTTTTCCCATATCATTTCAAGAATATGGCCCTTCTTTCCAATTCCTAATTCATATTCATCGGCTAGTTGCTCAATTTCCGGATCAAACACCTACTTATAATCATCAAAGCTTCTTTCCCTTGGGTTTTTGTCAGGATCCAATGCCTCTTCGAAACAATCGATGACCCAAGATTTTAAAAAGGCCTTTTTTACTGATTCGTTCACATTTGTGTGTCCTACTTTAACTATCATCCATTCTCTAAAGGTGTAGTCCCTAGGGCTAGGTTTATTATCATGTGAATTTTCTTTATACCATTTCGCATAACTTTGTCTCTAAATTAAGTCATTCAGCTGTCAACCTCCATATCTAACTAATAAGAAATCGGGAAATGATAGTCCTACCCCTTTCATATTTTTTCTTTCACTATCATGGTTACAGTACCAAAATTTTAAATTCCCGACCCTAGATCTTCTATAGATTTCAACCCCTCCATCACAAATACTCTTGTCAGGGTCACAGGTGGGCCACATCCTAACCTTTCCATCGTGAGTTTGCATGATAGGTTTACAAAAATGTTTGACAGCAATGTTTTCGTCAAGCCTTAATTTCTTTTAACCTGTTGTTCTTGCCTATCCTGCAAATTATCTGTTTTTAACGATTTCAAGGATGGGTTTCCTGGAGGGCAACTAGGTCCATTATTACTGATTGAATTCGTCATAAGGATTTTTGTCGTAGGGATCATAAATTTATGGTCTTTTTTCTCCATGTCAAAAATAATCCTATCATTTCCTACCCTAAGTGAAATTTCCCTATTAAAAACATAGATTTTGGCATGAATGGTGGCTAGAAAGGGTCTGCCTAGGATAATAGTTTCATTAGAGATCCTATTAATGATCACAAAATCAAAAGGGAATAGGAATTTATCAATTCCTACTAGAATGTTTTAACCACCCCTAATGGTGCCTTTTCGTCATATCGGCCATTTCTATAAGCATATTGGTTTTCCTAAAGTTAGTCAGCTTCAAGAATTCAAATATACCCCTAGGCATGACATTTACACTAGCTCCTAAATCAGCCATAACATAAAAGTTAAAATCACCAATAGTGCAAGGAAATGTGAAGTTCCTTGGATTTTGCTCTTTAGGCGGCAATTTGCACTGTAAGACCTCGGTCATCCTTTCCTCTTTATTTTGAGCTACCTGAAAGTCAGAATCAAATTGAAAAGATACTTCATAGAGATTGTTAAGCTCACTTAAAGAGTGATGACATCAAATAACGTCTATTTTATAGCGTAATTTATCCCATGTTATTAACCCATTTTGTATAGTTATTGCAAAGAATTGTTACTTAATCGTTATATTTAAGAACTGCAGTAATTATGGAGTAATTGGTGAAAGATAGCAAAAGGCGCGCATTCTGGAGCTTAAATGAAGATATTTTGAAGATTACTATTCTGAAGACCAATACACCGTATCCATCAAGGAAGATACGACGTATCCATGCCTGCACTCACCAAAGACCACAGAGGAATAAGCTCAATACGCCGTATCCACAGAGACTCAATACGTCGTATTCAAAGTATGGAATCAATGTAATATTCTAGAAGATATCAAGCATGGTCCCTACTCTAAGAAATCCCCAATACGCCGTATCCAATCATTGGATATGCCGTATCCAACCGACTTCCAGACCTTATAAATAGAAAACTCAAAAACGAGTTTTCAGTGTGCTAAATCATATTCTCGATACCTAAACCATAAAAGTTGATTTTCAGAGGAGAAAAAGAGCAGAAGAGGTCGAGCAATGTTATCAATTTCATAGAATACATCGTGTAATTCCATATACTTTAGTAATCGTTCAGTTTTTGGTATCATTCGTTAACTCGGTTAGTTTACCTTGGCTAAATAATTGCTCTTGTATTTATTATGATGTTTGAATGCTAATACCTTCGGGTATTAGCCATTATTATGAAGATTTAAATGTTTGGTATTCGTTTATCTCGATTTCTTGATTTATCATTGTATGCTTGTTTATGTTTATCAATTAATACTTGTTTACGCGCTTTTGTATGCGACCTATCATTCAACTAGATCTAGTATAGCGGACCAAGTAGATCTAGAATCCAGGATAGCTCTCCATATAGTAATTTATACATCTAGAATTATAGTTATAAAAATATTGTCCTTCTAAGTCTGTGTCTAGGATACGCTTCGAGCTTAACTAGTTAATTGGATATTACCAATTGTTTTTTGATTGTGTTGACTAGCAGGTGACCTAGATAATTTAACAAGTCACGTTCTGATTCCATTGGATAGTTAGACAAGTGGACTACTAGTGTATAAATTGCCATTAAGCGGTAAGTGGGTAAAGTCTCTATGTGCTAGGGTTTAACAAGATCACTATTGCTTTAATCCATAAGATAGATTATAATCAGCAAATAAGGATGCTTTATGCGTATTCTTTAATTGTGACAGAATTAATGTGTCTAGGTCTTAGGATGATGTATCGCCTAAGTCTTAAGAATCGAGAGAAGAAATCATTACACTTAATAAACAAACCAACTTTCTAATCGGATTGATAATGGTTAATACAATTTTCTTATATAAGGTTCGACCGCTCTTTTATCTTTTGTTAATTAGCTTGCATGGGTAAAAGTGCCTTGAATTGATTGTAGTCACCAACCAAACCGTGCCAGTCTCTCAGGCTGAAAACCCCCTTTTCCCGTTAGAATTAGGATTTAGACTGACATAGGTTTAACATAGGTTTAGAATAGAATAGAATTAACATAGATTAGATAGCCAAGATATTAATTAAATTGATAGATTTAACCTCGCTTCAAGTGTTCGACACCCTACTTACCACGAAACTACTACCGATCGGGTACACTGCCCGTTAAAGTGTTGTTTTTGGTTTAGTCGGCAAAATATAAATTTAAAACTTGAATCAATAAAATATACACCACACAACGACACATCAAGTTTTTGGCGCCGTTGCCGGGGAGTGAAAATTAATCTTGATTTTTATTTGATATTTTGGTTTTTAACATTAGATTAGATCTAACCCATAGGATTAGTGTAATTTAGATTAGTGTATATCCTTGTATATTCTGTAATATTTGTATATTTGTCTTTAATTGTTTGCTTGTATATTTGTGTGTTTATTTGTTTGCGTATTTAATTGTTATTCTTAAATACACTGTTTTGGTCGACTGGATGATCCCAACATGACTATAGAAGAATATATCAAGTTTGAAGAAGAAAAAGCTCGTAGGCGTGGTCGAGTGTTTAACTGGCAAACTGATACATATGGGAAGATCAGGGTTGATGACGGTCTTTACGACCTCGGATCTGTTGAAGCTGAATTCCCAGCTATTGTCATTGACGATACCGTTACACCTCAGGATGCGCTTCCGTGCAAATCTCAAGTAAGTACCCCTGTCAACGATGAGATCGACTTTAGAATATCATTTGACGAATCCGACGATGAGGATTACACAATAATTTATGACGTAAAATCGTTTTCTTATTTATGTCAACAATTTGAAAACGGATTCTGAAAATGATAATGAAAAAGCCGGTATACCTTCTTTTCTGCCACCCAAGCCTACGACCAGTTATATTGATGATTTAGACTTTTTTAATGATTTTGAGAACAAATTTCCAGTCATTGTTTATAATGATGCTCAAACGTCTAAATCAAATTTATTAACTGTACCAATCTTAAACCCTCGACATATCGATAAATTTAACAATGAAACATAATATGATGAAGAGGAACAAAATATTTTGTACTTTAATGATATATTTCCCTTCAACATTATTCGTCCTGATGATTTAAAGTCAGAAAAGGACTAAAATGATAATGATGTTGATATAATACATTCTTCAAAGGGTAATGAAATTACACATCGGACAAATAAGCTTATGGATACAAGTTGCGATAAAATAGATAAAGCCTTATCTTGGAACTTAAGGTGAATATCATAACTTGGACTTATCTTTTCGACGGGATGATATTATGCTTTATTATGAATTTGTATGTGTCGTTGGGCATTCCGTTCGACCCTAAGCGATATAATAAGGATGGTGATTGTGCGATAATGTTGCGGAGGCCAAGGTACGTTTTCTTTACTTTGATAAATCTTTAGGAAAATTAGTCTTCAAGAAAGGATGCGGCGTATTAGGAATAAACCTATACGGCGTATCCATTGTTTTTCATCTACGTTGACTAAGTCAACATAATCCACCAATACGGCATATTATACACATCAATACGGCATATCGAATTTAGGTATAAAAACCCAATCAATACGTTGGATCTGATTTTACCACACACTTTCACTCCTCACACACACGAAATATTTACCAAAACTTGGAGAATCGTTTGTTATTATAATCATCCCCTTTCTTCGTCTGAATCTTACGGTAATTAGTCTCACCCCTTTTTCTTTCAATTTATGATTTCGAATTTTCAACTAGAATTAGGGTTTCGTAAATTTTGTGTAATGTCATAGATGAATTCTTTTAGGACTCCTTTACCCCCCCCCTCTAAATTAGTCTAGGACGTTTGAAATTTTGAATGGGTTAAAATGGGTATACAGGGGAACCCCGCTTCGTTTTCATACTACATAATCAATACGGCATATCCACTCACATGGATACGGCGTATTGACAATTTTTACCCAAATTTAAAACCTCAATACGGCATATTCATTAAATTGAATACGACGTATTGATAAGAATGGGATCTTGAATCTTAAAACCCATACGGCGTATTGATTAAAAATCTATACGGCGTATTGAAATATAGATCCCTATACGGCGTATCCACTTTTGAATACGCCGTATCCACTCTCAGAACAAAAGGTTTAAATTACTATACTCTTGTGCTTTCCTCGTTAATTTTGCAGATATGGCTCTTCCACCACGTGAGCAGAGACACCGTTTTCTCAGGTACGAGGGGTTGGAGTATTCTGATGTAGATATTGCCGATTTCGAGGCGATATTAGCTAGGATTTATAAGAGAGAGGTACACAGGGTGCCGGTGTTTGATTTTGAGGGATTACCAGATTTGATGGCTGAGAGGTTGAGTACTAGGATGTTGATGGAGCAACAAGATGATCATGGAGTTAGTTTGTTCACCAGCCGGGCCTGGAGGAGGCTTTTTGATATCAGGGGCCTATTGGTTCAAGAGCTTATTTTGGAGTTTTATAGTACATTTAGGTTTGGTCAGGCCATACTTGATTTAGATATACCAGGAGCTCTATAGTTTCAGTTAGGAGGAGCCAGGAGACGTATGAGCTGGAAAGAGTTTATTTTGGCCCTGGGACTACACACTAATCGGGAGATGCAGACTGCTGGGTTTGGTGCTTACTGGGCCGATAGTGCTAGACAGAATCCCGACAAGGGGGATCTGAGGGATTATTGGATAGGGATCTCTTCTGCTGGAGATTTCCTTGGCATAGCCCCATCTTACACTATGATTCGGGATCCTATTCTTAGACTATGTCATACGTTGATAGCTCATAATATTGATGGGAGGAGTCAGGCACCTCTGAAGGTGACCGTGACGGATTTATTCTACTTGAGAGGGATGGATGTTGACTTGGTCAACGTTCCTTATTTGTTGGCCAGGTACTTGAGGTTGTTTTCTGCTGGGAGGAAGAGCGGGGCGCATATTTTTGGTGGGCAATTTATAGCTCAATTGGCTGAGCATTTGGACTTTTGACTGTTGAGATACTGGGAGGATTGACGGTTATTGCCCCTGAGCTTCCTATTATTGACATGGCTGAGTTGGTGAGGCTGCAGATGTGTGCGCAGTTTGACGATACTTGGGCCTGGGTGGCCATGGGACTAGAGAGGCAGCCCGATGTTGCGGTTGGTGCCCGTGCTATAGCTAAGGATGCTCCTACTATTGACGAGGGTGACCAGGCTATTTTGGAACCCGTGCAGGCACCTCAGCAGCCACCACCACCACCTCTTGCTGCTAGGATTGTGCCTCAGAGATTAGGTAGATTAGAGGAGGATGTGCAGGGACTGCGTAGGGATGTTGGGAGCTTGCGTAGACTTGTGGAGAGATCGATGACCGATCAGGGGAGATTCTCCACATGGATGATGACATGTATGACGCAGTTGATGGATGCTAATGGGTTGGCATATCAGGCATTCGACGGGACTTTTTGAGGGAGCTCACATTTAGCATTCCAAAGACACACTAGGCAGAGGACTGACGGTACCAGCACCTCCGCAGCTCAGCAAGACCCACAGCAGCCAGACTCATGATCCTTACTACATTTATCTTTTGTCTATATCTGAACATTTATTATTATTCGTTTCATGATGTATCTAACTATTAAACATGTTCCTATATTTTTACATATATCATGATATGACATTTTGATTTGTTTGTATGTGATAGAATCAAGCATGGCAGTAAGTTCAACACCATAGTTCATGAATATAGAATCAAGCAGGATATTCACACTAAATGCAAGAATGGGAATGAGAGATGATTTCAAATGAGTGGAAGCTGAAGAAAAGTCTAACTTAAAGACTTCACTGTAAACAAAAGTGCTTCCCGGGAGACAACCCGAATTGTTATTTAATTTTATTATCGAGTTTGTCTTCCCAGGCATCAATACGGCGTGTCCGCTCCATACCATACGGCGTATTGAATGTCTGGACATTATTAGTCTTTATTTTATTGCACTTTAAAAAAAACATTATTGTCAGTTCTGGCAATACGGCGTATTCACTAACCTGATACGCCGTATTCACCAGACTGACCCGTAATTAGTTTGTTTAGTTTAGTTTAAATTAACCATAGATACCAAGATAGGAATGCACTTGTTTTTCCTATATTTTTTACAAGACCACGTGAAAAAAATATCGACAAAGTTGGTAGAATGCATATTTTCTGGAATTCTATGCGTGTGCTGTTCGTGCTAGGATTCAGACGCTTTTCTAGCACACAATCTCGCTCATAAACGCAACTTGGAGAATCTACCGAGCAAATATCAGGGGAGTTTATCATTCTAATTCTTTTTAAATTCCCGTATTTAATATTTTATATATACAATGATGACGTTGTATAATTCAAGTGGGTGGATGGAATTAGAATGTTTACTTGTCCTAATTTTCACATTAAAAAGCTTAAATTATGCTCAAATTAAAAAAAATTTCAAGCATACTTTTATGAAATTACTTGATACATAACCCACACACAATAACCCTTGTTAGATATTGTGAGGATTTAACCTTTCCATTTCCAAATGTTTACCTAAATTCTACAAAATATGAGTGTGCAGGTGATGTTGTAGACTTTAAAACTTGGCTTAGTATATTACTCGAGACCATAGTGATGAGTAATATGGATTTAGATGGAGTAACTTGTTTAAATTGGTAAATTTTAGGATTACACCTAAATCTCCTTTACATGTTGCTTATTAATTAACTACACCGGTTAGTTAACCTCTTATTTAAACCCTTTTCCACTCTCATCTTTAGAGTGATGATCCATTAGAACAACCCGTAGAACCAATCCTTTAGGAATTACACCAACCATTTGTCTTGTTACACCTTTACACCTTAACATACCCTGTTATATTAAGTTTAATTTACAGTTACTAGTTGCTTAAAGTGTAAAGTTTGTATTTCCCGAGTCTTGTGTCATTTTCTATCTTTGGTGCGGTTGGAAATTTGCACATTGCAAATGGGAATGTATATTAGTAGTCAAAACTCATGTGATTTTAATACCGTTACAATTATTGGTGAATCCGAAGAACAAAGGAACTATCGAAGAAATTATCCGGAATTATTATGATCGTAAAGATGGTGAAACTACACCGAGATTTGAAGAATAGTTAGCAAAAAAAATTGAAAAATGAGAAAAAATACAAAAAGAGAGAGAAAGAAAGTTTGAAGATAATCGTTTCACAAAGAGCATTACTAAAGGAATTACACGAAGGATCGATTATTCGTTGATACGTCTAAAAAATCAACGATGTAGAGTATTGTACAAAGTGGTAGATATCGCCACTTACCTTGTAGAGTATGTAAAGTTTTGGGATGATTGGGAAGTTGATCATTATGGGAACGCCAACTTAGGTTGTTGTGTTTGATTTATGATCAAGACGTTGTAAATAGTTGTGCCTTAATCATGGTAACGGTCGAGAAAAAGTGTCTCGCAACTTGTATCTTAAGTCTTAATCTATTTGTTTCTTGATTTTTATTTAACAACAATTTACTTCCCTCTCACCTAATGATTAGCCAATGGTTTTACGTGAATGAGGACTTGTTCGAGCGTGCATGTCTATTCCGTCGTTACGGCCATGTATGCGTGTCTTAGATGCCTCGTTGGTTTATGACTTTTAGTGAAAGTTAGAAGGTTCCTACCCTATATCATTCTTCATCCTAACCGTTGGTTAAATTCAAATAAGGATGTGATCGAACACACATGTCTATTCCGTCATTACGGCTATGTATGTGTGCTTCAGCTGCCTTGTTGGAGTGGTACTTTTGGTGAATTGTAGATTGATCAATCGTACGCCTTTCTATAAAAAAAATCCATATTTACCTTTATAAACTTGTTACTCCTTGGCTTTAGTGGTGGAGATGTGTATCTTTTCCAAGCTTATGATAAAATACTCGTCATGACCGAGCAATTGAGCGAATTAGTTACATGTTACCACATAGATTAGTTGAGTGATTTGAGTGTTTTCATCTTCCTATTTCGTGAGGTGTTTGGTTGTGTACTTGTAATAGATCAAATAAGTGCTTTAACGGAAAATATCCTTAGGGATACATTTTTATAAACTTCTAAAGGCTACTTGAGGACAAGTAGGATTCAAGTGGGGGGATATTTGATGACATCAAATAACGTCTATTTTATAGCATCATTTATCCCATGTTATTAACCCATTTTGTATAGTTATTGCAAAGAATTGTTACTTAATTGTTTATATTTGAGAATTGCAGTAATTATGGAGTAATTGGTGAAAGTTAGCAAAAGGCGCGCATTCTGGAGCTTAAATGAAGATATTTTGAAGATTACTATTCTGAAGACCAATACGCCGTATCCATCAAGGAAGATACGGCGTATCCGTGTCTGCACTCACCAAAGACTACAGAGGAATAAGCTTAATACACCGTATCTAGAGAGACTCAATACGCCGTATTCAAAGTACGAAATCAATGTAATATTCTGGAAGATATCAAGTGTGGTCCTTACTCCAAGAAATACCCAATACGCCGTATCTAACACTTGGATACGCCGTATCCAACCGACTTCCATACCTTATAAATAGAAAACTCAAAAATGAGTTTTTAGTGTACTAAATCATATTCTTGATACCTAAACCATAAAAGTCGATTTTCAGAGGAGAAAAAGAGCAGAAAAAGTCGAGCAACATTATCAATTCCATAGAAGACATCATGTAATTCCATATACTTTAGTAATCGTTCAGTTTTTGGTATCATTCGTTAACTCGGTTAGTTTACCTTGGCTAAATAATTGCTCTTGTATTTATTATGACGTTTGAAGGCTAATACCTTCGGGTAGTAGCCATTATTATGAAGATTTAAATGTTTGGTATTCGTTTATCTGAATTTCTTGATTTATTGTTGTATACTTATTTATGTTTATCAACTAATACTTGTTTACGCCCTTTTGTATGTGACCTATCATTCAAATGGATCTATTGAAGCGGACTAAGTAGATCTAGAGTCCATGATAACTCTCCATATAGTAATTTATACATCTAGAATTATAGTTACACAAACATTGTACTTCTAAGTCTGTGTCTAGGATACGCTTCAGGCTTAACTAGTTAATTAGATATTGTCAATGGTTTATTGATCGTGTTGACTAGCAGGTGACCTAGATAATTCAGCAAGTAACGTTCTGATTCCATTGGATAGTTAGACAAGTAGACTACTAGTGTATAAATTGCCATTAAGCGGTAAGTAGGTAAAGTCTCTATGAGTTAGGGTTTAACAAGATCACCATTGCTTTAATCCCTAAGATAGATTATAATCAGCAAATAAGGATGCTTTATGCGGATGCTTTAATTGTGACAGAATAATGTGTCTAGGTCTTAGGATGATGTAACACCTAAGTATTAAAAATGATATGCCACCTCGAGAGAATAAATCATTGCACTTAATAAACAAACCAACTTTCTAATCGGATTGATAATGGTTAATACATTTTTCTTATATAAGGCTCGACCGCTCTTTTATCTTTTGTTAATTAGCTTGCGTGGGTTAAAGTGCCTTGAATTGATTGTAGTCACCAACCAAACCGTGCCAGTCTCTCAGGCTGAAAACCCCCCTTTTCCTTTATTATTTTAAAAAACTACTTTTGCCCAGTTACGGGAAATTTAGGATATTTTTTAGATCTATCATAGAGATTTAACATAGGTTTAGAATTAGATTAGAATTTAACATAGATTAGGATAGCAAGATAAGATATTAATTAAATTGATAGATTTAACCTCGCTTCAAGTGTTCGGCACCCTACTTACTACGAAACTACTACCGATCGGGTACACTACCCGTTAAAGTGTTGTTTTTGGTTTAGTCGGCAAAATATAAATTTAAAACTTGAATTAACAAAATATACACCACACAATGATACATCAAAGAGATAGGTATATTTGGCGTCTCATGATTAGCATTAAGCACCTTACATTGCCCAGTAGATGAGCTAGGAGCTTCATTGGTGGTCCTAGAATAGAGTTACTTGGTTAATTGCTCGATTTGGGTTTCTAAGTTTTTAAGAGAGGCGCTTTGATTCCAAGTGTTAATCTCTGCAATTTCTTAGAGTTTCTTAATCCATTCTTTCATTTCGGTGCTTCTTCGTGCTGATTCTTCCTGATGCATATTCATAAGCTCTTATAAGCTTGGTCACTTTTCCCTATAAGATGGTTGATTATTTGTATGAGTGTAGTATCTCGGTGGACCTACACGAAACTTGGCTTCATTACTTTCGTTGAAAGGAGTAGGGCGCCTGAATTCACCAAACTTGACCTCTTTCACCTGTTTGACTTCCTCGTTGAGAGGACTTTCTTTGCCAAGGTAAGGTCCTACGCAGATTTGACATCCAACTTGGATTGCATGAACATTTTCTTTCAGCTTCTTCATATCGCGTCCCAAGTTATCTAGTTTACTTACAATTACAGCAAGTCCATCAGTATTACTGTTGCTGTTAATGTTCCTGCTTGATGTCCTATCGTGCCACTTTTGAGAGTAGCCAGCCATAGTTTGTATTTCCGTCAGAGCTTGAGTTGGTGTCATCCCAGGAATTGGTCCCATTGAATCAAGCAATTGACAGTTCATAGTGCTCAAACCTTTATAAAAGATGTTTACCTTTTGATGGCTGTTTATGTCGTGGGTCAGATACTTATATAGCAAATCATTATACCATTCCCAACCTTGGTATAATGATTCGTTTCTTTCTTGCTTGAAGTTGTGGATGTATTCAAGTCATTTAGACGTCTTGGATGGTGGATAATACCTTTGGATAAAGGCCTTTTTAAGGAGGTCCCAAGTGTTGATAGCTCCTGGAGTGAGTCTATCTACCCATCTTTTAGCTGCTCTTAGTTAAGAGGGGTATACAGGATCACACGTAGCCGTACTTGCAATATCTTGTGAATACTCTTAAGAATATTGAATAAACTTAAAATGTTGAGGACTCGATCAACATGATCGTGGGCATCCTCATTCTTATTCTCAAAGAAGGTATCTTCCCTCAATTCTCGCATGAATTGACTCTTAATCTCAAAGTTGACATTACCCCTGATTTTTGGTTTAACCACGCCCGGTGCTTGGTTTTCTCGTGACAATGCTAAGTATTATTCCATGGTGAGGGTATTGATGTCTACTCCCGCCATAGTTCCTGCATAATTTAGAAGTTAGAGGGAAAAATGAAATAATTACAAGAAATCAAATTAATACTAATTTTTAGCTCCCCGACAACGGCGCCAAAAACTTGATGCATATCTTATTTTAAAATATATTTTGTTCAAGTTTTAAATTTATAAAACTCGATTCACCTGACAAACGTACTAACGGGCTGAGAACCCGATCGTGAGTAGTATAGAAATGGTAAATTCGAGTTCGTCCCAAGAGCTAAGTGTCAATTAGTTTTAATTTGAATTGCCACGTTTGAAAACGGTTTTAAGATTGATTTTTAGATTAACAAGAAAGTAAATATGTGAAAAGTAAAAGTAATAGAAGATATCAGGGAGAAAGGTGTGCTAGCCTAGCCATATCATTACTATCGTTATAACTACGTTTCCCTGTGTAAAGTTACACCATGTTTTCATTAGTGGTTTCTAAAGTCGACAGACCTGAATAGATATATATTTAGTCTGTCCTATTATTCCTGCGATCCTGAATCCCCCAAATGTCATGAAGGTAGGGCAACCAGGTCATAGTGATTAATCCCAACTATCCCAATAACTAGTCTAATAACCTATACAGATTATTAACACTCTTTGAAAGAGATCCTTTGCTTTTTAAGTATATTAAATGATAGAGGCAGTAACTTGGTTAGTTCCTACACTAGGGATAGGGTTCCAAACCTACCCTTGTACCCTGCTAATCCCACGTTCAATTGGTAATCTAATAGCAGGATTAACATGATCTAACCTACCTGCAATACTACCAAAACCCAGGGGTACACGATAGTCAAAGGATATCCAACATGAAACAAACATTATAATGATATTCAATTCATGACTAGGCCACCATTTAAAGTGATTAGCCGCTCATAGCAACAACACAGTAAGAATTAATATAGTAATCTTGGATTGAAAACTCATAATTCTTACAGAAGTGGTTTATGAATGATTAAATACAAAAGTAAGATAAGTGTGATCTCCTTTGGACTTCTACTGGAATTCTTCGAGCTATGGAGGCCTTGTTTGCCCCTTGGAACTGCTGTAGAATGGATGATCTCAAAGTGTCTGAATGAGGCCTCTATTTATAGGTTTTGAATATTTTACGGCGTAACCATATGAGGTGTTACGCCATAAAATGTTGATGCGTCCTTTCCATATTACAAGCTTAAATATGTTACGGCATAACCAACAGGGCACGTTACGCCATAATGCTGACTCGAATGAGTCATCCTTCCATAATAACACTGTTACGGCGTAAACCTTTAGTATGGTTACGCCGTAATGTTGTAGGCTGACGTGTCTTGCTTGAATTATATTACAATGTAACACTATCATAGGGGTTACGCCGTAACGTCTCGTAAGAATTCGTATAATCTTCATTTTATCGTCCATTTCCTGTGTTTCTTGTTACATACTCGCATTTTACCTGAAAACAATGAAATAACCATAAATGTATGGAATTCAAGTGTTTATATGACAATTGCAAGTATTTGCGTGGGGAAATTGACACTAAAAAGTATCAAATATTTAATGTTATCACCCATAAATCTTATCACTCACATAATCGTCTCCCACTATCTCTCCCACTCACATAACCCTTTCCCACTAACCCTTTCTCACTTTATGCGTCCACTTCCATTTCAGTCATATCTTTTTTCACATACAACCATCTCATTCATTTCATCTCTCTCCCACTTCACACGCCCTTATAGTTTCTAGGTTATTTATGCATGAGTGCCAGTTGTAAGTTGTGTTCTAATCTTGATAGGTTATATATGGTGTGCAGTTTATTATGGTTTTGGTGTTTTGGATCTTGTCAAAAAATTATAATTATAGCTCGTAATAAACAACGGTATTTTAAACATCACCATTTTCCATTCATCAACTGTTTATTTGTTGATCGGTGTGTTTAGTTTATTTTGGTAAATACACTATTCTTTGTCCCTTTTGATGTTATGTTATTTCTAATTAAAAACAATTAGGAACCACATGCAACTTTAATAATTAAATTTCTGCCTATGATCATGCAACTTTGTTTCGGTTTGATTTTGGGTTTTTTTGAAGATGATGTTATCTTGTGTTTAACTGAATGGTAGGAAGCACATGCAACTTTGATCGGGGTTTGTTTATAGGGATTTTGAGACATGAGGATGTTCTTTAGTCTTTCTTTGTTTCATTAGGTGGTTTTGGGATGGAAATTATGTTGTTATTGTTGTTTGCTTATCAGCTTATTTAAACTTTGTTGTAGGCCTTACATTTTGCAACCACGTTTGGTTGTTTCATTGTGATGGTTGAAATTGACTACTATCTTGGCTCGGCATCACTAAATTTTGTTTGCATCCATGATGGGTTTTATAATTGACATGTATCTTGATGGGGCATCACTTCATTGTGTTTGTAGCCATTACGGTTGAAATTTGGTTCTTATGGCTTTGCTGATCTTCAATTGCAGTTGCTTAATTGGCCCGTATCTTGGCACGACATCACTAAATTATGTTTGCAGCCATGGTGGGTTATCAAATTGACACGTATCTTAGCGGGGAATCACTTGACTGTGTTTGCAGCTACTGCGGGTTAAATCTGTTTCTTATGACTTTGCTGAGCTGCAATTGCAGTTGCTTAATTGACCCGTATCTTGACACGATATCACTAAATTGGGTTTGATTATAATCGTACCAACTTGTGCTTGCAGCCATGGAGAATTACATAATCTTTTTGGCGCATTAGTACGTTGTTTTATTATGATTGTTGCAATTTACCAGTGTCTTGACGTAGCATCACTCAATTGTGTTTGCATAGCCATGATGGGTTAGATTATTGTGGTGGTTGAAATTGAACTATTTTTTGCCGGGGCATCACTTGATCGTGTTTGCGGCCAAGGCGAGTTACATGTTTTTTTGCATATTATTGTATCAATGTGTTCAAATGCCTTAGGATTATATTGTTAGCGATGAAGATGTTAATGCGTTTATGCATTTATGAATTTGCAATAATGATAGGTTGCTGGATTGTGAAGGCTGTAATTAACTAGGATCTTGGCGGGGCAGCACAACACCGTAAGACGTTGGTGTTATAATCATAGTTTTTTATTGGGTGACTTAATCGAGTTAAGCTGGTGAGATCATTAAGCCTGAGGCATATATAAGATGAAACATGCTTAGTTAACACTAATTGCTTATTCATAAGTGTAATAAGTAAGTCCCATAATGATTTAGGAATTGCACTCGTATTGCAATTATTGCTTGTTAATTACCTTTTGAATACACCATTGCTAGCAGATCAACTGATATGATGGTGGTATGTCAATTATGATCCTAGCCTTTAGAAAATTAATTGTTTACATGTCTAAACTATGGGTATTTAATTTTCTTTAAAGGAGTATCATCAAAAATACTGAATTTTAAACTTTATGTTTGTTTTGTAGATGGCATTACCTGCTTAAAACATGAACAATTTAGCTTTCAGGTCGATGCTCGAAAGAGAAAAACTTTCTAGACCTAATTTCAATGATTGGTTTCGTCAACTAAGGATTGTCCTTCAAGTTGAAAATAAATTCAATATGTTGGAAACACCTATAACCCATGCTCCTGCTGCTAATGAACCTAATGAGGATTTGGAAGCATGGAATGCTCTTTATGATCTTCATAATGAAGTTGCATGTCTTTTGCTCGATAGCATGTCTCTCAAACTTCAAAGACAATATGGAAACTATAGTCCATATGACATGCTAAGAGAGCTGAAATCCATGTTTGAAAACAAGCTGGTGTTGATCTATATGAACTAATTTACACTTTTCATGCTTCTAAGCAAGAAGAAGGGTAATTCATTTGTTGGGTTCAGTTCTTGAGCCCTTCAGTCTTTTAGTAGATTTAAACATAAAATCCCCTAAGTATTACTCAAGCTGAAGTCTTTCAGTTTGAATCGCTGAAGTTTCTTCAGCATCACCTCTTCAGGTCCTTAGAATATTGAGAAGTATATTCACTTCAGTTTATGCAGCGGTATGGAAGAAGGCTTTTGGTAAGAGCTTCAGTTCAGCCTGGTTGATAATTCCAAGCTGAACGTTGTCTATCTCCTTAACAAAAGTTGAAACGTGTTGTTTCACTTATAGAAGGTTTACAAGGCGGGAAAAAGATTGCTTTATGTCAAAAGGAATAAAGCAATCTCCTTGGGAAAGTAACTTCTAAAAGTTGGTGTAGATGTACAACAACTTTCCTTAAAGGACAGTACCCAGTACCAGAAAGCAAACGTGCATTAAATGGTAGTTCAACCACCCATTTAATGCTTGCCACGTAGTCTAGGTTAAACTTGTAAACCCTAAACCCTTTGCTTATAAAAGGAAAGGGATTCCCAGAGTAAATGTTATCTCTTCCAATTAATGTGAAACACATTGAAGAGTTCATTTATCTCTCAAACAAACTGAATAGAAACTGTTGAAGCTAAAGCTTCAGTTCTAGTCGAATAGTTTGTTTTCTTATTTCTCATAACTTTGGTTAAAGAATAAGTTCGAAGGAGATAACACCCTAATTGTCATTCAACCACTTTTTTATTCCGCCAAGGTGTGTCATAAATTCTTTATTTGATTCTAATAAAGTCTTATACGTTGAAAAGTACTTATGTGTGTTTTAAACTTGTTCTCTATATTCTACATACATATATATCTATTTAAAACTCACTTTGTTGTCATGGAATGCGATTAGTTTAACTTGATAAATCTTATATCAGATTCCAAAGGACCAACAAGTGGTATCAGAGCCTTCTGCTTTATAAAATCCATTTTAAAAGGATATATATAGGCTCAAAGATTTTTAAAATCAATATACATCTTAAATGGCAGCAGTAGAAGTACCACAGACTCTTGAATACAGGTGGCCAGTTAAATGTCACTCCTGTACTAGAGGTGGAAAATTTCACCAACTGGAAAAAGAGGTTAATGTGCCACATCCTTGGTATTGAACTTCAATTTGAAAATATCATCAAAAATTATCCTTGTATCCCCATGACAACTAGTCAAAGGAAGCCAGAAGGACAATAGACTGCAGATGTGAGAAAAGCTGCTAACTTAGATTAGCGTCTCAAAGGTCTCATCATGTCTGTCATTCCAGGTGACCAAATGAATTTTGTCATAAACTGCTTAACAGCTAAATCAACCTGAGATGACCTGATACTATATCATGAGGGCCCCTCTAATGTGAAAGAAAGTAGAGTCATGGACCTAAAGTTGTGTTATAACACCTTCAAATTCCAAGAATATGAAACACTAACATAAACTTTCACCAGATACAAAGCCTTGATGAATGAGTTAGTAAATGATGGCATCAATCTTTCAAAGCTTGAAATAAATACTGGTTTTATAAATGGGTTACCAAAGAAGTGGCTAAGTTTCTACCAAATTCTCAGAAACACAAATCAAGTGAAAGATTCCGAGCTTACTTCTCTATTTGGTAAGCTCAAATATGAAGAAAACCTAATAGACAGTATTTATAAAACTTCTGAAAAGTTTTTTCTCTCTCCTAAAAACCCTTAACCACTTTTCTCGCCAAATCCGCCATTAATAAATTGAATTTTTGCGCCTAATATTTTACGAATTAATCAAATCCAACTAGTGCATTCGATTCAGCGTTAGATTTCGCATCTGATGGTGTACTTTTTAAGCTGATTTAAGTGTTTTTTAGATAATAGCTTATTTTATGCTGAAAATGAGCTTATCTTGCTAATAGCTTATTGATCGTAATGTCGAATTCTGGTAGATCTCAAAGGAACATCAAAGTTCCTGGTAGATATGTTGATTTTGTATTTGAAGTGAATAATAAGAAAAATAATAAAAATAATAACAAAAATATTAAGAAATTTTCAAGTAATCCAACTGATTTGGGGGAAATAAGGGAGTGTTTGGATAGTTATGATGAGAATGAGATTGTGAATGGTGAGGAAGGTGTAAGAGTGGAATACTGTCAGGAAGGGTCTAGTAATGAGAATAAGGAACAGGATAAGGTGGATGAGGGAATAATTGATCAAGGAGTAAAGGAAGTTGATATGGAGAATGTGAATAGAGTTAGCAGTAGAAGTGATAATCCTACTGAGAAGTTTAAAAGTAATGTAAGTAATAGTTTCCCTTATGCTAATGTGGCTGCTATGAACTGTTGCTAGTAATAAGCTTGAGATTGTACCTACACAGTTTGAAAATGGTAATGAAGTTGTGGTATTTGATGAAGATTTTGTAAATAAGGGAAGTATGAAGTGGAAATTGACTGTATTTGGATATTTTATGGGATGTGATATGGGGATTAATGAGTTAAGGTATAATCTAAGAAGAATGTGGGGTAAATTTGGAGTTAGGGACATTATAGCAGATGATAATAATGTTTTTTTTCTTCAAATTTAGGCATGAGGATGGAATGAATAAAGTACTTGAACAAAGTCCTTGGCTTGTTAATGGGAAGCCTTTATTTGTACAAAAGTGGGAACCTGATATGAATATTGTTAAAAAGGAGCCAACTAGTATTCCAATGTGGATTAAAATGTATAATGTGCCTCTAGAGGCTTGGAATACTAAAGGAATTAATGTTAATGCTAGCAGAGTGGGGAAACCAGTGATTATGGATCAAGTGACTGCTAATATGTGTCATAGTAGGATAGGAAGAATTGGTTTTGCAAGAGTGCTTGTGGAAATTGATGTTGCAAAAGGGTATACTGATAAGGTTGAGATACTCTACATGGATGCTGAGAAAAATGTTAAAAGAAGGAAGTTTGTAGATGTGGAGTATGCTTGGAAACCACTAGTATGCTCACATTGTGTAGTTTTTGGACATGATTTTAAGGCTTGTAGAAAGAGAACCAGAAGTGTTGAGGAATTGGAAAAGGAAAAGCAACAAGAGTTGGAAAGGCAGAAAGATAATGGCAAATAGAATGGGTTTAATGGGTTCAATAATTAGAATGGGAGGAGTAATACAAATATTGGTACTGGAAGAGTGGGAAGCTATAGGATAATGAATATGCAGGGGAAGGAAGGAAATGGTGATAAGAGAAGCAATGATAACAATATGAAGAAGGTGTATAGGCATAATAACCATATAAAATCTTGATTGATGACTAGTGTGTGAAGATCAAGGTGTAATTAGTGTGTGTGTTTAGAGAGATAAATTCTTAACCTTTTCTCATTTGATATTGATACAAATGACTTGGTGTGGAGAATTACATCATTATGGTGGCCTAATGCCTTATTTATACTTAGAGATGTAACTAAGTATACTATAAATACAATAGTAGTCCATGTACTATTTCCTTCTATGCACATTGATCCTAAATCTATGTATATTCTATTATTACATCAAAATGTGGAATTTATCTTTAATTCCAATAATCTCCCCCTATGTAATGATAAGATAGATTTGGATCTCTTTCTTGTGTAGCTCAAAAACCCTGAGAATTCTTTGTGAAAGCTGAGGACGACCTTGTAGCATATCTCCCCATATAAAATTTTCTCCCCCTATATAATAGGATATATTTTTTTATCTCTGAAGGTATCAACTCTACTCTCGAACTCAAAATCAGCATTCTCAAAAGCTAATTTGATCTTCTTTTTCAACTTGATTCTTTAATAGCTTGAATGAAATCTTTATCTTTGAACTTGATCTTGAAAATAGATTTCAATCACATAATGTTGCTGATGAAAGATCTTGAACACGATGATATTGATTGAGCATTACTGTAACAACTGGCAATTTTCATAATTTTAAATGATTATTTTACCCTTTGACTTTTCGGGTCCGACTTGACTTTTTGACTTTCGATCTTTATGGTTACATAAAAAACGGTTACCGCGTAACCGGTAATGTTTCGGAACATATTTAAATAATAAATTATATTTATTATTATAGATCTCTCATGTGCAAAGTTATTTTTAACTTATTTGACTTGAAAACGAAAAAAGATATATGTTATTCCTAAACTGACTTAGCAAAAACGACCCACAAAATCACGTTTTCACGACTCGGACTCTAAAGCAATTTGATGTAAAACGACATTCCGGACAATTTTTTAGTTTTGCCCGAGACTCGAAAACAAGCAAAAATGACTAAAATACCCTCGCGAAAATTTGAAAACGAAAACAACGCGTACCGACACAAAAATAATTAAATTTATATTTAATTATCACTATTTATTTGATAAAAATATTAAATAAAATCATTTAACATTTTATTCAAAAGCGTTTGTTGATAACGCGAATATTCGAGTTAAAATTTATCTTTTTCGGACAAGGCATAACCGGGTTCCCAAATAAATAACAAATATTTTATAAATGTTATAAAAATATTTATGAAATACTATCAATTGAATACTCATTTTTATAGGAAAAATTACTTGGAATGCAATGGCGCAAGTTTCGCGTTTTGAATCGTCCATTAAGTGGTCCAAACGAGTCCCGAACCATTAATTAACAAAAATAACACGTTTGGTCCCTGTGGAAATATTTACACAATTAACCCTTGACTATTGTGACTTGTCACTTTACTTTATAACTTTAATATATATATACATATACATATAAGTTATTAGTTTTTTTTCATTTTTTTCGAGATATAACACACACACATACACATCCTTCTCTCCCATTTTCCGGCAACCGCCGTCACCAATCTCCGGCCAACTTTCGGCCACCGTCGCCGCCGCCGGCCGCCACCAAAAAATATAAAAGATGTAGATCTACCCCCGATCTACTACCCCACCGCGGCTCAGCCGCCGTTATTACCACCTCGGCTCAGCCGCCGTTATTACCACCTATCACCACCACCACAGCCGACGCCACCCAACACCATCACCACGCCGTTGCCATCCCTACCTTCCCAATGCCACGCACCACGTCATTACCTCCACAGTCACCAACACACCACCAAAGCCACCCCGTCATCATCACCGTCGCATCACCATCATCTCCGAAACCACCACCACCTCCAGCTGCCACCCACAATGGTGCGTGTGGTTTCTTAGCTGCACCAAAAAGGGTGCGTTTAGATCTGGAAATAGCACCAAGGGGGTGCGTTTGTTTTGATAAAAACACCACAAGGGTGTTTGTTTCGGTGGTCAACCCACCACAAGGGTGCGTTTAGCAGTCAACCCACCACAAGGGTGCGTTTGGCAGTCACCACCACCACAAGGGTGCGTTTGGCAGCCACACCACCCCGGGGATTTGCTCGTTTGTATGGTTTTTCATAGCATAGGGTGCGTTTGGTTTTGCACCAGCCGAGGGTGTGTTTGGTTTTGCACCAGCCGAGGGTGTGTTTGGTTTTGCACCAGCCGAGGGTGCATTTGGTCTTTATATGCACGTAGGGTGCGTTTGGTTTTGAACAACCCAAAAGGGTGCGTTTGTGGTTTGTTTGGTATAATCGGTTAATAAACATAACGAAAGATTTTATAATTAAAACCGGATTAAAATGGTGGTTAATGGTTAAATAATTATGTTA